>VUQR01013216.1:0-26140 GCA_015108515.1 Hemichromis elongatus | reverse complement strand
ACACCCCCAGAAGTACATTCTCATTCTGCATCCTACACCCCCTCGCTCTCCTCTCTCTTCCTCTTTTTTTCTCTCTCTCTCTCTCTTTCCCTGGCATCGATCCTCCCTGCTAACATCAAAGCTTTCTTTCTTGAAAAGTCAAGGGAGGGAGGGGAAAAAAAGCCGAGCTCGGGCCTTAAAATAAGACCTCTGGTGTCGATGAGGCTGATTTGCATATAAAGTAAACATCTCCCGTTAACGCACTGGAATTCCCCGCACGGTTTCCTCCGCGTCGTTTTACGCCACAAAGGAGTTTTGCTCTCATCAGTTTTGGTATCCCGTTTACCCTTTATCCGTCTGAGGCAGACAACTTATTTTGTGACACGGTTCATCGCTTCCCTGTGCCGCTAGAGGGTAGCCTGGTACCCTCTATAATCTGGGAATCAAGTGCTCTCTTTACAACACAGGAGTCATTTACGTGACTGTTTTATCAGGAGTACTTTTTCTGTTAGAAATAAGTTCAGGTTTAAAGCGCGGCTGTATTAAAAGGAAAGGAAGGAAGGAAGAGTCAGAGTTCACGGCGCACTAGTGATTAGTGTGACCCTTGAGTGACCCTCGTATAAAGATTTCCTCCCCGTGAAACCTGCTCGTTTCACATTTATCTCTCCTTATCCACTGAAGTCAACAACCTCTTAGATTTCCAGTTAAAAATGCCAAATATTCAGTTTATACCAAGCACAAAGTCACGCATTGATCGCCTTTTTTGCCTTTGAGAAAACCTAATGCAACTGACCCAGGACTAATTGTGCATTTCATGGCCCCTGGCCAGCTGGCGGCTTTTTTTTTTTTTTTTTTGGCTGCTCAGTATGGATGGCAACCTCCACTAGCACCACCAGCAGCTCAGTAACAGCATATCAGCCTATACTGCCCAGTGTCACATGAGCTAACACGTCTGATTTAACTGTGCATTCACACCATGCAGGAACAATAACTAGCAATTTAATATATAGTAATTACTTTGTATTCAAACCATGTAATTATTTATGTTAAAGCACAATCATTTATAGTATCTTTACAAATATGTATATATAAATGATGTTCAAAGCTCAGTGGTAATTTTTTTATCTGGCCAGAAGGTGTGACCCTAAAAAATGGTAACTGGTTTCATTGTATTAAAGAGCATTCAGAGACTGGACCCACATAGAGTCCATGATCCCTTCGCTTTCCAAGTGGGGAGATACATGTGTTTTGATGATATGAATTCTATTTCATTCATCTCAAGAAATACTCAGAGATGAGGGGACAATTTATGGAGATAGAAAGCTAGAGTGAGGGCTCCTAGCAGGAACTGTGGAGGGGGTGGGTGGGTGATTGGCCAGCCAAAGAAAACTGCCAAGTCCAGATAATAGTTTTCCCAGTTCTCGCACATTAGAAATTCATCACAAGAGGCATCACTGCTTGAAGTGGATAAGATAAGGTCTTGCTGTTATACTTGAGGGGGGAAAAAAATGGTTCTCTGAGAGCAGCTGAAGCATTTGACGGGTTTGTGTAAGTGTGGCTCTGAGCACAGGTGCGTGTTTGTTTTCAAAATCCAATCAGCTTTTCCACCTCAAGTGATGACATTTGGTCTCATTTTGTGTCGTTTCTTTTGTTTTTATTTTTGTGCTGCTGAAAGCCTGGTTTGTAAGGGAGAGGCTGAAGTGTCGGACCAATCTCTATGGTCATTACTGCGCTGTCAAACTGCTAAACGTCTCCAGTGTGTACTCGGAGAAAAATCACCCCTGCAACCTCCTCATCTCTTGCGTACTTAAGCTGATCCTTAAATTCAACAATGCATCCATGCAATCACTGTCATTACTGGAGTTGTTGCAAAGCACCAAACTAAAGCCGTATTTCACGGCAGACATTTTGGCTTGTAATTGCAAAAAATGCACAGACTTCAGTTATATTAATGATGCGTGCATTGCACTTAGCCAGCATGCACAATGCCAGGATCATCTCTGACTAGGATAGCTTATAGGAACCTGTGTTGTAAATGGATCATTAATTATGTCTTCAATTCCACGGATGCTTTTCCTGCTATGGCGCAAAATGTCTGTTGTGAAAAAAAACATCTTTCAGTCAGTTTGCCACAGTGAAGGTAAGAGTGTGAAAGGTCCATCTTTGATTGTGTGATAGGAATCAACCTGTGATCTTGCTGCAGTTTCAATGGTAGTAGAGTAGTTACAAACAGCTCATTAAGATATGAAAATAATATGAAAATGAAAACTGTAAATCCCTAAAGTGCTGAAATGTGATGTCTTCTGTGCACAAGATAAAGACATTTCATCTGAAGATTGTTTTTGAAGCGCCCGCTTTAATGAAACCGTTGGTATGATCTGAAATTTTACAGATAATTACCAAGTTCCCTATATCTGTCTGCATTGTTGTAGTATAGCATTTTACAATTTTCTACTTCACTTACTTAAACATGAGGGGACAAAGGTAATGTTTTCCAGATGCTCAAAACGTAGTTTAAAGTAGAACTTCTTTTATATTTTTGTTTATGGCGCTGTACTCTATTTTGCATTTCTTAATCTTGTAGGGGTTTATTATTTGTCCAGTTAGTATATCTCCAAACATCGGTATAAATAGAGGTACTTGACTGAAACTTCAATCATCCCAACGATCGTTGGACACCTTCAATTACACCCAAGACCTTTGTGTGTCCTGTGGTATCTGGTATTGGGATCCTGGCAGCAAATAATTTCCCATGGGGTGAAAGTCAACAGTTAAGATGTAATTAAAATGCAATCTTTAAGTTTTAATTGATAGTTTTACAAAAGTATTCCATGGACTGTGTGGGATTTAGACATTTTTATGCACACTCCCTATTTCAGATGCTCAAGTATAATTGACAAACATGCAAAATCTAGTATCTTCCCATGACATACTCCAGCCAGGCTGTTACTGTGGCCACATTCAGTTGCTGCCCTGTTGGTGTGTGTCTCTGTGCTCTGTTTGGGTTGAGATGTGGTGACTGACTTGGACTTTGGAGAAGATGCCATTTCTTTTCCTTGAGAAACTCTTGGGGGCATTTTGCAGTATGCTTTGAATTGTTATCCATATGTACTGTGAATATGCAATAAATACTATTGACCTCCATTGCCAGGCCTCCACACTTGTACTTTTCTCTTCCCATCATTCTGCTACAAGCCAGTCTTGGTTGTCCAACAATTTTTTGGCAAACTGCACAGTTTTTTTTACCAGTGAATTCTAATCTGGCCTTCATTTTCTCGGGTGTAACCAGTGGTTTCATCTTTTTTGTAAGCATTCTGCATTTCTATTCATGAAGACTGTCCCGATTGTAGACTTTGATCCTTGAGGCTGTGCTTGGTTTGGCTAACTCATCCACTTGAGTTATCTTATGGTCTTTTGGGTTTGTTGGTGTTGCAGAGCTGGCTAGTAAATTGCTTCTTTTTAAGAATGTACCAGATTGTTGATTTGATCTCCCCTAAAGTTTTTCCTATCTCTTTGGTAGGTTTATTTTGGTTTTTCAGTAAATGATGACTTCCTTCCCTTGTATTGACATTTTTTTTTAAATCTAATATTGAGAGTTCCAGTGAAAAACTAAATGCAGGTTCAACACTTGAAATGAATTCCACATCTTTTATCTGCTTACCTTGCCACACCTGGCCTTGATATTTTTTTTATTCATGCAGTTTCTTTTGAGCCTCTTAAAATGGGAACCAATGTATGGAAATGGCTAAAATTCTTTACCAGTTAATGCAGTATTTTTTTTATTTCATCCATCTTCTACTTGTCTAGACAGGCTGTTAATCTACTGCAGATCTACTGTTGTCAAACCCCTTGACTGAAAGTCTGAACTTCAATTATACGTTGATTGTTCAATTTAAAATGTACTCTGGCTCTCTACTGTGGCAAAAGTACAAAAAACAGCATCCTGGTACCTTAACTGACCTCATTTGCGTAGTGTAGAGGACTGGTCAGTGTCTTGGTTCATTTGTGTGCCTAGAACTGTTCCTGAATAGTTTTATTTACTGTGTTCGGGGGCGTTGTCTACTTTGGCAGACTATAGACTTGTAGTGTTGTAGTGTACTATTAACTGTCCGGGACCCACCCAAGGGTCCTAAATAGAACATATCTTTGTAATGGTGGGATTTTTGTCTTTCTCTTTTTTTTTTTAAATTGCAAATTTTCCATAAGAAACTGCATACTACACAGTGACTGTGAACGCATTCCTATGGTACAATTGTGATACAATTTTTATTGGAGGACGAGACTATAAAGCAACTGTGTATAATTGAATCACAAACAAGCACCAAAAATCCCTTTATGTTTTTCGTGGATAGGTTTCAAACATCCACAAGGAGATTTCAAATGTGTAGTAGTTGTTTTAATGTCACACCATATCGCGATGTGTTATGATGTCATTCAAATGCACATTTTATGGTGGGTTTTTGTTTTTATTGCTAGGCAGTCATGTTGTCTTGTGTGAACGTAAAAAATCCAACATCCTCTATTTGCCTTTGAAATGAGAAGCCTCTCCCACAAGTATTATTGCTTCAGCTTCTTTAATGTCAACTCTTTCTTCAATCAAAGAGATTTATGTGGATTGTAAAATTGCCATCTGTTTATCTGCAAACAAACTGAGAGTCCCGCACTCTTAAATGATTTACTGTTTATCTGCTTTGCAAAATGCAGCTTGAAGTTTAACGTTTAATATCTCTAAAATCTATAGGAATCTGTGTAGTCTCATTTTCAAAGTCGGAAGCCGTTCCATCGTGGTGTTGTGTTTATCTTGATTAATCTCTTTACTTGCAGTAGCGGTCACTTTTAAATGTAATAAGCTACCATCACCAGTATTTTTTTCAAAACTTCATGTGGATACTGCCTTCCTACTTTTTCAGTTTTTAAAACAGCACGGCTCAGCTTTGAACTATCGATCTTTGGACACCTTCAAGTACACATTTTCTACGCAAACCAGTTTACAGATGCTGCCAAAGAAACCTGAATTATACAGCAAGGTCTGCTCAGGTGGCTTGTGTAGGCTGCAAGTGTCCCCTGGTTTAGACACTGTGTGTTACTGCATTACATAAACTCAGCGTTTTCTCTACCTTTTGTAACTCATGTGCAGCCCACAGACTGTGACTGTAGCCAATAGCAACTTCAGTCTCGATATATCTGCTACAGAGATCTTGCGTAAGGCTTCTGAATGGGAATTTGCTAAGTGAACATTTGTAGATTTTTTATTGAAATTGTTACAAGTGGAGTACGTTCTGTTCAGCTGAGAGTTTGGAGTATCAGTTGAACCCATAATGAAAAAGACTTTGCGCACATTTGGATCACCTGTTTTTCTGAGGGGCACTCCAGAATTTTAGGCTTGGATTTCCATCAGGTTAGAGAACTTAAAGAATGGTTAAAATCAAAATCATAAGCAACGATCTACTAAATTTTAACCTCTACTACTAGTTTAGCCCCAGAAATGGTACGACATCCATTTCCCATATTACAGTTTCCCATTATGTTTCGTTAGACCTTTGCTAAATGTCGTGTCTCTGCTTCTAGAACTTACTGACATTTAACATTTGTCCCAACATTATTATATCAGATTTACATTCTGCTTATATCTCATTGTGAGGAGTAAGTTATTTTTTAAAAAATGGATAGGAAAAAAATATTTTTAAAAAGCTAAGTTTGCATTGTTGTCATGGTCAGTGTATTAAACTAAATGTTTAAAGCCATTTGTCCCGAATCTTTAGGTACACGATGTTTGGTTCAGTATCAGACTTGTGTTTGAAGACTAGTATTCCTCGGGAAACTTGTAGTTTATCACCTTTGGGGTGCTAGACGCTAGTCCAGGGATGGGCAACTCCAGGCCTCGAGGGCCGGTGTCCTGCAGGTTTTAGATGCGTCCTTGATCCAACACAGCTGATTTAATGGCTAAATTACCTCCTCGACATGTGTTGAAGTTCTCCAGAGGCCTGGTAATGAACTAATCATTTGATTCAGTTGTGTTGACCCAGGGTGAGATCTAAAACCTGCAGGGACACCGGCCCTCGAGGCCTGGAGTTGCCCACCCCTGCGCTAGACGCTTGTAGGTGCTCAAAAAAGTTGAATCCCCAACACTCACGCCCAAAAACCATAATCTGCATTAATAGTAATATAAAAATATGGAGAAAAAAGAAAGTACACATTTGAGCAGCATAAGAAATTTACAGGAAGGACACACACACACACAGTGTGCAGCCATGAAAATGACCTGTTTATAAGATATTATAGGACAGTTTGTGTGAGTTTCACTACTTTGGTGTTTTCACCCTGCCTAAAAGCATTCACAGAACTGGCACCCATAGGTATTAGTGTTACGTTATGCTGGTTTTAATGTCTGTTTTCTTATCTGCAGTATGAAATATTTAACTGGATTAACTGTTACAGTAAAAATTATAACCAATTAAACATTTTCTTGTTCTTTGAGCTAAATTGGAAATAAAATAAAATGTTAATTTATGCATTTTCTGTTCTCTGTGAAAATGTACTGAACTGTGTCCTCCCCTAAATAACACAGTAAAATTGCAGAAAATGTTTTTTCTTTACTGATACGTGCACTACAAGTTTATTTCTCAGCCTTGGAGCTCATGTATAGAAGCATTGTTCGTAGCATTAGTAAAGGATAAGAGCAATAACCATGATGGGAAACATGAGGACTAAGAGGAAAACAAATTAAGTTTTAGACATTTTATAATGTTGTCTGTAATACTTTATAAAAGCACCCTTGCATACTACAGTTGATGAATTTCAGATGCTTTAAAATTAACTTCATATTTATGTCTGTTTGGAAAATGCTAGATGACTACCTGTTTCCAAGATGCAGTAAGCTGGAACAAATATCATAGGGGTTTGTACCTCCCTGTAATATGCAATGTCAGATGTATGCAGCGGTGTAGAGCGGTGCACACCTTCCTTCTCACTGAGAAACTCCTACCTTCCTTCCCCTCCTTCATCCTCTCATATTTCTTCATTACCTTGGGCGTTGCTCCTCTTTACCCACTTCTTTCTCTTTGTTTTCTTTGTGTTGTGATGTTTTGACGTCTGTTTTTCCGATGCCCAGTTCACCTGACTCCGGTTGTAATTTTGATTTCTTTTTCTTTGTCGTGATCGTATTTCACTTTGAGGTTTCCATATTATTGATTTTTGTTTTGTTATTTATAAATCTTTTTATTCTTTAGGACTGAGAATCTTTTTACAAGCTTGCTGCGGCTTCTCTGTGTGATCTGTAGTTTTTGCCGCGTTGGTATCATTTGAACACACTGGTAAAATATGCCGAAACTTCTGTTATTAGCATATGAAGAACAATGCTGTATACCTGACATGAGCCTGGAAATCTACTTAACACCCGAGCAAATAGAAAGCAAAAATCACACTGTATGATATTACTGCACCATTTCTGCACCATTACTCCTGATTTCTTTGCAAAGCAGTTGTTGATTCATTGACTCATGAGTCAACACTTGATTTTTAAAATATACATATTAGTACCGGTATGTAATTCTTTAGGCTTACTACTTATTCCCAAACCTTCATTTCTACATCCATTTTTGTATTACATAATTTAGGAAAAGATATGAATTTCAAATAGTATTACTGTAAAAAAAAAACAACTTCATACATTGTTTATATAAATATAATAAATTTAGTCAATTTAGTTTGTTTTAATTTAGTTAATATTGCTTTTGCTTTACTTTTTTCTGACACAGATATCACATTTCTGTCTTCTCCAGTCCACAGTCTTAGAAACACTGGTTTTATTTCCATTTGAAAACTAACCGTGACGATTTAATTCATCACTACAGGGGTCTCACTCATAGTGGCCTATTAATACAGCTCCTGGCCGCACTGTAGACACAAAATTTCACATTCACAAGGATCAAAGTGTAAGTACAAAATAACAGAAACAATGATCACAAAACTACTTCAGTAAGGTGTATAATATTGTTGGCAATGTTCTAAATGGCTTTAATTCCCCACTGCAAAGCTCTGCAGCCCACAGCTGTGCACGTCTACGACCAGTTTGTTTTCAGCTAAGATAACTGCTGTCATCTCTCCGTGCTATCAACTTAACAAGAACCAATCATGGAGTTATTTTCATTTTTTGAAGTCTTTTTAAAAATAAAGTCACGTGACTACTGATGATCCTCTGCAGGGTTTTTTTTTTTTTTTTTGTGGTGTTTTTTGGTTTTTGCAAACAACATTTAAAAGATTGCAATACACCTTCAAATCTGGGTTTGGGGCTGGAGCCTATCCCAGCTGACACTGGTCATCCCACTCTTCATGCTCAAATCCACACCTGCACCCATTTTTTTTTTTCAACATGTATATTTTTGCATTTTGGGAGCAAACTGGATAACCCACAGAAAACCCACACAGACAGAGGACGAACACGCGAACTCCATACAGCTGGCCCTGAGGCACGTTAGGACTCTGAGTGAAACCACTGCAAATGGTCAATATAGAGATTTGCTTTTTGGTGTTTAAAACAAACACAAAAAACCGGTGCATAATAAGTGGCCTGGTGTTTGATTTAAGAGGCTGCAATCTGCCCACTCAGCTACAAAAATAACTTCAGTATTTTAAAAGCAATGCTGCAGTGGGCTGCAGCACTCAGTAAAAGTACAGTAGCTGCAGCATAGATGCAACAAGGAGGACATTTTGTCTTCCTTTCATAAGGGGCCCATTCAGATTATTGCTCTGTCATCAGCTATGAAATGTCAAATGAAGCTGTTTGCTCTGGGGGTTTAGGTGATCTGACAACCTTTAAAAAACCTTTTTATACCTTCAGGCCTAATGTATGATCATCAGCATCATTACCACTGATGCTGTTTAACCACCCAGGGCAGAGTTGCTAACACACATCCTGCCAATTGGTCCTTACGATGCAGACCCCCTGCTGCCTCCGCATCGCGAGGCTCACCTCAGGCAGGGTACGACAGGCTCCTCTGTTATAAGCATATCATCAAGTTTGCATGAGCCTGTCTTTGTGGAAAGTAGGTCACGGCTGCCATCTGAGAATTGGGAGGAGAGAGCGGCGCTTTCGTTCAGATCCTCTGCATGCAGAGTTTCTGTGAGAAGACCCGGCCATGTGGCTGACCCAGCTTCTCCCACGCCCCCACCACCTCAACTCCGGCATCTGCAGGCAGCCCTTGCGCCTTAAAAGGCGCATACTAATGAAGCACCTTCCCCCGCTTTAACAATCAAAAGATGCATTGAGGATAGAGGGGTGAAAAAATACTGAAGGCTCTGCTGTTTTAGCCAGGATTAGAAAACCCCTTTAAAGCCTTGCAGCAGCGTTCCAGAGGCTTTCTGTTGACATTTAGTTGAGCTTCTGTTTTCTATACAGCAGATTATGATTCAGTGTTCACCACTGTGTGCAACAGTTTATGATGTCAAACTTGTGGGCTCATCTATCGACCTATTCCAACTGAAATTTGTTCCAAAGTGGCATGAAACACATGCAACTGAAACATTTTCCCCCCTTTTTTAATCAGTTTACATGCACTGCTTTTTGCTGTTTTATTTATTCCCAAGGTTGCTTTGTGAATGATCACTTGTAAGGAACACTTATCAAGCACCTGCTCCTCTCAGATATCTACTTATGAACACAAGACAAGTCAGTTTTATGTCTAATTAGGTGACATGAGCTTTACTGAAGCTTTATTGCAGTTAATCATGTTTAAACATGGTATCTGCAGGCTTAGTGAAGCTACATTGAAAGCAGCATTACTGCTAATTCCTTCTTCTGCTTGATATTGATGGATGATTCATAGTGTGGGGCGTTTGTGCGATGGTGGTGGCTTGGAAACGGTCTTTTTTACTCTCAGTCCTCTCTCCTCTCTTTGTACTTCTCTATCCAAAACTACACACACACACACACACACACACACCATTCATTTCCTGAGAGATAACCTCCTCCCAGGTGAGGATGTATGTCTGACCCTCGCAGTGTCCATCACGATGTGTCGGCTCCTGTAGAAATGCCACCTTCCTTCCTTTTCTCCCAGAACCCTAATAAGGCTTCTGCTTGTTATTCATGTGGGATGTTTAGTGTTTCAAAAAAACATCAATCATGTATTATCAAGTAGGATGAGTCACCCCACTGTCCTCCATGTCAGCGATGACTGGCAGAGCTGTGTGAATAATGCAGCTGTCTCGATTCTCACTGAGCTTCAGCCATGTTGTCCTACACGGTGCGCATGTTGATGGATGCTATTCAACACCATTCTCTCTACTCTTTTGTGTAAAGGGAAACACTCATTATTGCAAAGTTCTACTTCTGAAACAACTTCTTCATCTAGGTCCATATTTCATTCATGGTCTGTCCTATATTGTTTGAAAATGCTTGCATCCAAATATCATCCAGATGTATCTCTTCACTTGGAGGTTTGAGCTCATCTGAGCTTAATACTGAATTAATCCTTATTTTAGCTATATATATATTGGCATTTGTAAGGCAATAGCAGTTTGGTAATCTCTAAATAGGGAATTTTTTTTTCATTACTTGTTGAGGACTTGTTGGCTCCTTTTTCCTGACGAAGCACACCAGTATATTGCAGAGATAAGCGCGCAGTGAGGCGCCCTTTCCTGCCCGCATCTGTCCATCAGTTTTCTCTCTGCACAAACCAGTGAGATGTGTTGGAGGCAATATGTGTGCTAATGTTTGGCTGGTAAACACTCATAATGACTTATTGGCGCCGCAATCTCGGCTGTTTAGCTTTGACTACTGACGTCACGGACGGTAAGGACATAATAAAACACAGCAGCGCAGATGTTCCTTCATATTTCCCACAGAGCAGAAGCATGCACCACAGCGGCTTCTTTTTATCGATCGCCTAAGATGGTCTGATATCTGTATTTGCTCTGTTCTGTAGAGTATCGGTATTGCACTATATCAAACTATTACGGACCTGGCACACCATTCCGCCATGCCCACCATTTATTCTCAGGGAGCTGAAGACTCAGTAGCCACCCAGGAGTTGAGTACCAAGAGGGTTTTTTTTTTAAGACCCTGACAGTGCTTTGTGTGGAGGCTGATGAGAACACATTAAAAGTAAATGGCCCACTGAGACTCAGCTCTTCTTCCTCCTGACTCCCTGTTGCTGCAATGACCTTGTTACTCCAATCAGAATATCACAGTCGCTCTCCATCTTCTCTCTTGGACTTAAAAAACTCATCGTTTTAAGCAGCTCCTGACATCACCCTCTCTTAGTGCTGAATCACATCTCTTCTCTCATATTTATCTCCAATGTGCTCTCTTTTTGAAGCATAAAACCCCAAAGCTGTTATTATTGATATTCACCTCCTTTATATAAACCCAACCACTCCCAGTGCTTCCTGTCCTACACATAAGCCAGTGTAGCAAAAACTCTTACGATTATATTTTTATACAAATCAATTGAAGTTTGTGGATTTTTGTTATATATATATTATAGAGAGAGAAAAGGAAAACTCTAAATTTTGCTAAACTAAGATAGCCTGCTACTTCACTTCACTTGTAATATTCATTAAATGTAGCATAACCAATGTTATCACAGATATTTTTTTTTACTCTAATTTTATTGTATTCTTTTGATAATAATAATTAAGACTCAGCCAAGCTAGTGTCTTCTCCTGTTAGGTTTCATGTATATGGAAATCATATTAATTAACTTCTCTATCACACAAAGACAGAAAACAAGACACTTTCCTGTTAGAAAGTAAATATTTTCTTCTTGGAGAAAATGTGGTTTTCTTTTATGAAAATGCTTCTAGAGATTACTTTATGTAAAAGACATTTTTTTTCCATCCAGGCTTTTCTAAAACTATTATGTTGATGTTTTTTTAATGTAGTGTTAAAGCTAATTTAAGTTTCTTTTATTTTGTTTTTTTTTGTTTATTTTTTCAAACGATAAATTGTTACTAAAACGGAAAGCAAAAAGAATAAAAAGGGGATTTGTTCAGGGAGCTGCATCTCTCAAATTTGTCCTTTTGTTATTTGCTTAGTAATCCGGATTACAGTTATTCAGTTGCATACCAAAATTATAAAATGAATTGGGAGGGAGAGCGTTGCATTGTTGAAAGAGCTGAACGGACATATTTTTGCTGCTGCTATGACTCAGATTTTCTTTTAAAATGACGAAGCATGTGAAAGCAGAGAGATCTGCATAAGGATGTTTTTGCCGAAAATTGTCTCGCACTTGATTATTAATCTGGGACATGGGATATCTGAATTAACAAACAACCTTGTAAATGGAAATCCACTCATAATGTCATTTACTAGATGCCACTTATGCCAGATGAAAGATGAACTTACTGTGGTGCAAAATTAACTATTATCGAGTGTCTTTAACATTTATTAGCATGTATTTTTATTCCAAACAGTTGTTATTGATTATAATGCAGAGCAGACTTGTGCATTGCTAAGTCGGTAACAGACAAACATTTAACAAATATTGACCTCACGCAGCCATAATCGGGACACGGGAGATTTCAGCAAATTTCATCATCCTGTATTTTATGCACTTCATGAAACACAGGGTCTGGTGTATAATTAATGAAAAATGCTGGGCTCCACATTATACAAGTCAATGTCAGTGGAGTCAACAGGGCTAAACAACAACAACAACAACAACAGCCGAGAATTCATACATTACCAGCAGCAGTGGCACCTGTGGGAATTGGATTAATTTAACACTTTAACACAAAAAACTAGCCTCCACGTGTAACTCGTGCCTTTTCTTTGATTAGACTTTGATGGAGGAACTGGACGGCACATCACTCCAGAGAAGTACTTTGCGTCTGCAGCTGTCTGTGTTTGACATTGTGAACTGTAGCTGCTCTTTTTCTTTTTTTTCCAGACGAAGCCATCACCTGTCAAGCATCACTAATGTGTTTATTGTTGCTGGAGAGATTGTCTCGTCTCCGCAGAGAAACAGATTGTCAGCATTGTGCAGATTTCTGCTTCTGTGCATTGTTTTACTTTTTGTTTTACTTTTTCCCCACTTTTAATACAGTATAATATATAGGTGGTCTGAAATATATATATATATATATTTAAAAAAGGCTTTTGAGCCGGAAACCCAGACTGCGCGACTTCCTTTTAATTTTTTTAGTTTTTCTGTCAACTTTCTGAAACAGTTTGCCTCTTATTTGTAGTCACTTTGCTTTTCCTTTGTTAGTATGCTCTGTCGTTTCAGTTGTTTCTTTGTAATGTGTTTTTGTGTATTTCTGTGATAATTTTACCTTTTTTGTGGGTGTTTTGTGTCTTATTTGCCGTCACCTCAGATATCCTGATTTTTTGCTCTGACTTGACAGCTAGAAGTTTAACATTCATAGACTCTAAATTGGGGCTCCCCTGACACATTGTCCCCTGTTCAGTAACACATCCATTTGTATCACTCATGGCATGTTCAGTGCCAGTTGTAAAGCAAGCACACAGAGGTGACAGGAGACTGCCAAGGCATCATGTCTGGAGGTAGACTGATGAAACATGTCCTTAAGTTACCTTGCCTCAGTGAACAGATTAAAATTGGGCTCACGAACCCACATTTTGACAAAATACTAAGTGTGTATTTGTGTAAAACAGTATGTGTCCTTGTGTGTGTGTGTGTGAGAGAGAGGGAGAGAGCGAGCGAGATTGTCTTAAAAGGAAGCAGGAAGGAAAATAGCAAACAAATCAAATATTCAACAACCTTGAGCCTCGTCTCCCCTTAGTTCCGTCTCTTCTTCTAGAGGTAATTGGCTGACATTGTAGACTTGTGAGAGATTTGTAGTATGTGAGGACTAGATGTTATCCCACTTCACATCTCAGTCAGAAAACAAGAAGACAAATTTGGGAGAAAGTTAACAAGAAACTTCTAAGACTTCCCTTTGTGCTCACATTTCACTAAAGCAGAAAACGGTGATGTTTATTGATTCACCCAGAGAGTCGGGATCGTATAGGTGTAGATTTCTTGATTCGTTGTGTATTGGGTGATAATGATGGAATTCTCCAGTCAGACACCAACAGTGTCAAGCACGTCTATTTGGTAGTTCAGTATGAGCGGTTATTAAGGCAGCGCCTGTACACGTGTCAGCCTTAAAGATAAGTGCTGAGGATTATTGGGGCAGTTCTGAGAGATTTGATATATTATTGTTACACACCAATAAATGTGTTCTGATTGAAAAACAGAGTATGTTGGCTTAAATTAAATGTATTATTTTTATTTTCAGGAGTCAGCTTTTTTCCTTTTTTTTTTTAGATGAATGATTCACAGTTCAAAATAATCCTTAAATGTGCAGCCTCTAAGTTCTAGCACTTAATGAAACAAGACATGAAACAAGCTCCCTTCCGCTTTTCTTCAAGCAAACCTTCTTCTGATTGTCTGCTTCATTGCAAAGGAAGGATTTAATCTGTGGGAAGGCGGCGCTTCTAGAGCTGAGATTAGAAAAAAAAAAAAAAAAACCTGAATGAAACCAAACACTTTGAACAGGTTTGATTCTTTTAGCCCACAAAATACATGTTCATATGGTGACCTCATAAATTGAAACTTCATCAATGTTTAAAATGAATGAATACCATTGTAGCAATATACATGACAGGAATATAAACAGAAATGGACGTTTGCTTCCTGGTGGATTAAAACCACTCTCACACCTGTAAAGGTGATAGGCAGTTTCTTATAGATGTACATGTTTCCCCTTGGTTCCACTCTATTTTTCACTAAGCTAATTAACTCATGGCTCTACTGCCACCAGTCAATTATAGAGTATGAAAATAATTTCAGCATTTTTTTGTTTCTTTCTTTTTTTTTTTTGCTACGAGCATACAATTAATTTAAAAGTACATTACTGAATAATTTTCTCCATTGTTGGACTGCCAAAGTGTTGCGAAGGCTGGTGGAAATTGTATTGTTGAGCTTTCAGTCTGCTGTGCATGCAGCCTTAACTGTTTTTGAAGCGGGATCATCTTTTTGAACATTACCAGAATCAAAATCAATAATAAAAAAGACATAAAAATGTGTGACAGAATATGTTCATATTGATGGCAGTTTTAGAGTATTAGTGGTCTTTTATGGTAGTATAGGAGCTGTTGCAGGAACATTTAGTGATTAAGGAGCAGCTTGTCCATTGACTGTTGTAGACATATGTTATATGAATTTAGATTCGGCCATTCTAAAACAGACTAGTTTGAATTCAGCCTGGTCTGATAAAATCTAGATGCACCTCTAATCTTGATAATAGCTTTTTGAGGTGAAACTTTAAATAAACCAAACCTTTGAACACAAAAAAACCTTTTGATCTTTGATTTTTTTTTTTTAAGGTGATGAATACACTGTGTTCCCTCTCTTCCTACACTTCCTTGTCCTTTGATTCACTAAACCAGGACACTTCCCCTCATTCTGGGCCCTGCTAACCAGTTTCTATGTGTAGAAGCAGGGTTGTTATTTTGACACCTGGCTAAATATCACCACAGCTCAGTCTAATTCCAGCTGTGAGCGTCGTTCCTTTGCTGCAGGTGTGAAGTCCTCCCATCAGAGTCCTTCGTCAACATGGAAATGCTAATCTATCTGGAGCTCTAATTAGCAGGAGGACTCAGGTGGAGAAGTGTCACACACATGATTCAACTTAACCTTTTGCTTTGATTTCCCTCAGGCTTGATTCCTGGTATTTGCAGGAAACAACTCTGTTTGCCCCTGTGGCTTCTAACACTATGTTATATGGTCTTGTGCCATTTTGAAATCGGTTTCCAATTTTCTGCGCTTCAGCTAATATACATCCATATATTGTGTTTATAATAAAATCTTTGTTGTATTATTGTGATTATCGTTTGGTTATTTCTCAGAGTTACTGTGACTTTCATTCTTTGTACTTTGTGCTTAATTTAATGTAATGCAATTCTCTAATGTAGTTTTAGACAACATATTTTTTTTAATATGTCACAATATAGAGTCGTCAAAATACTGTAGATGGGTCCAGAGATTGTGGATCCATCCATGGGGCAAACCAGCAGGGAGTCTTTCATTTTGACCAGTTCAGGGAAGCACTCTGTCAATCAGACATTGTGTAAGTTGTCATTTAGGACGAGAGAAGGTTAAAACAAATATTTTGGATGATATACTGCAAAAATCCAAAATTATATAACTATTACCTGTGTGCAGTGTGCCTTGGTGTCTTTTCGCCAAGTTGTATACATTCCAAATCTTATAACTCGGCACGGGTCAAATATACAAAATAGATCCCCCCGATGGCAACGAATGTGCAACTCCATCTCTACAGGCACGGCTATCATCCAATTTTTATATATGGTAAGAGCTTGTGGGGAGAGATTGCTACAACAATTGGAAAAGATGAAGCTTTCTGTGGATAAATGGGGGAAAAACACAATTATTTGTGTTTCAATGATGTATTTTCTGCGCCATGCTCCTACATTTTGTATTCCATTCATGTATTGATGTGTATTTCTCACCAGTAACAGCTATAATTCAAGAGGGCTAAGGCATGCCTCAGGCATGAGTACAGAAAAACCCTAAAAACGTGTTGTGTCGACGTCATGCTTTGCAGCTTAAGATGCTCAACTGGTAAAGCAATTATTGTACCTGAGGCCCATTTTCAGTGCTGACACCATATGCTATTCAGGTCATGCTATTTTGCAGTGAGAACCTGGCATAAAATTAATCCTTTAGACTTCGGTTTTCTATCAGTATTTCGTCTTTTGTCGCTCCTCCCTCTTATATAAACTGCTCAAAAAAATAAAGGGAACACTTAAACAACACAATGTAACTTCAAATCTAACTGTCTGCTTAGGAAGCAACACTGATTGACAATTTCACATGGTGTTATGCAAATGGAATAGACAACAGGTGGAAATTATAGGCAATTAGCAAGACATTGCCAATAAAGGAGTGGTTCTGCAGTTGGTGACCACGGACCACTTCTCAGTACCTTTGCTTTCTGGATGATGTTTTGGTCACTTTTAAATGCTGGCGGTGATTTCACTCTAGTGGAATCCAGGATGACATATCAATGCAAGCCGTGGCAAGAAGTTTTTCTGTGTCTGTCAGCGTAGTGTCCAGAGCATGGAGGCGCTACCAGGAGACAGGGCGGTACATCAGGAGATGTGGAGGAGGCTGCAGGAGGGCTACCTCTGCCTTTGTGCAAGGAGGAACAGGAGGAGCACTGCAAATGACCTCCAGCAGGCCACAAATGTGCATGTGTCTGCTCAAACGTTCAGAAAGAAACTCCATGAGGGCCTGGCGTCCACAAGTGGGGGTTCTACTTGCAGCCCAAAACCATGCAGGACGTTTGACATTTGCCAGAGAACACCAAGAACATCCTCCAGCATGACCGGTTTGCCAGTGAGTCACTAATGGTGTGGGGTGGCATTTCTTTGGGGGGGCTGCACAGCCCCCATGTGCTCGCCAGAGGTAGCCTGACTGCCATTAGGTACCGTGATGATATCCTCAGACCCCTTGTGAGACCATATGTTAGTGCGGTTGGCCCTGAGTTCCTCCTAATGCAAGACAATGCTGGACCTCATGTGACTGGAGTGTGTCAGCAGTTCCTGCAAGACGAAGGCATTGATGCTATGGACTGGCCCGCCCATTCCCCAGACCTGAATCCAGTTGAGGACATCTGGGACATCATGTCTCACTCCCTCCACCAACTGCACCACAGACTGTCCAGGAGTTGCTTTCGTCCAGGTCTGGGAGGAGATCCCTCAGGAGACCATCCACCAGCTCATCAGGAGCATGATCAGGCGTTTGTAGGGAGGTCATACAGACACGTGGAGGCCACACACACTACTGAGCCTCATGTTGACTTGTTTTATGGACATCACATCAAAGTTGGATCAGCCTGGATTTTTTTTTTTTTTTCACTTTAATTTTGAGTGTGACTCCAAATCCAGACCAGCGTGGGTTGATAAATTTGATTTCCACTATGCAAAGAACAAAGTATTTAATAAGAATATTTCATTCATTCAAATCTAAGATGTCTTATTTTAGTTGGATTTTAGACAGAATGCACCAACATGAGTAAAGGAGGAGAAAAGAGTGAAAGCTCGATTGTTGGTAAATTATTTTTTCATCAGTTTTCTTAAAATGCTGAAAAGTGCTCAAAATCTTTTTGGTTTGATGTGTTTTAAAAAAATCTTCCTGAAGCTCACATGTTGGGTTCATCATGTCACATTTTAGCAGAATGGAAAAGTATCAAAAGCAAGAGCTGACACAAACATGTTTCACCATGACAACCGGAGTAGACTGGCATAGCACGTAGACTTCTGAAAACTCCACAAGGACTGACTCTCGACAGCAGTGATGCGAATGCAGAATGAAGGATTTTTACTTACAATATAATTTACATAAACACCATGATCATGTTGAAGAAAATTACGTGACTTGCATTGTGTAGGTGGAAAGTGAGAGTTTGCAGAGTTTCCACCCTGAAATTTGCATTTAATGCAATGGATCACACCGTTTTGGCAACTTGCAGTTTGTCAGTGCTCATGTTGTGTGTTTGCATATCATTCTGTTTAAACAGCTATTAGTATACCGTCAGTCTTTCAGTAAGACTTTATATATGAAGTTGTAGAAAATACCAGCGCTGTAGTGGTGAAGATGTAGACTCGTGATGTGATGAAACTCCTCGACACACATGGGATGAGCAGACTAGTACCGGTAATGCAGAAACATATATTATATTTATTGTTCACCATTTATAGGCGTAGGGTTCATTGGGAGATAGACTGCACCTGCAGTGGGTGTAAAATTCATCTTATAAATATTCAGATCCCAACTACTTTTCGACTTGTAGCACATCAGTGCCTTGATCATAAGTGGTATGTACTTTTCTCTTACTCACTAAGTAAGCTGTTTAGTAAGTAAGGGATAAAATGAGTGGTAAATTTCTATTGAGTGGTAAACTTCTTGGGAGTCTCTGTCAAAATGCTGAAATTTGCATTTAATGAGTTTACTGCTGGATTGTTCCATGTCAGTGTTGTTGCTGGAGGTATGTGGTAATGTTGTCAGACTTATTACCACCCATAAGGCATGCAAAAGTTGGTCCAACTGATTTTTTGTTTGTTTGTTTCCTTCTAGAAAGAAGGACACGTGTGTGTTTGTGTGGTGGTGGTGTGATTTTTCTGGAATGCATTACTCCAATCACATATTTTAACATTAACCCCAGTCACAGTTATAATTGGCACTTTATGCATATATCTGCTATTTTATTCTTTATGCACTGAACAAATAAATAATTTTTTTTAATGACAAATGTAACAGCCAATCACAAACAGGACCACATCGGTAATAGGTGGTCAGCGACTAAAGATAAAAGAACTGCAAGATAAAGAAAGAGAAGTGGGAGAAGTGAAAGGATATTTTTACTGTAAACTATAAACTGGAAGATAGAGAGAGGCTGTGATGGAGTGCAGTGAAGTGTGTCTCAACTCAAATTATAGTTTTTTTCCCCAGCTGATGGGGACTGCCTGGATAATGCAGGTGAGACTCTGTTCATAGCTTTCAAGTCCCTAAATGCCCAGAATTTATCAAAATGGGGCTTTTGCATTTAAGAACTAATGGATAAAGTTGTAGAATGTTGAAGAATCCTTCAATTTTAACTGTGCAGCAAAGCTTTAAGTAACAGATAATGGTAATGGCTTGAATGCATTTGGGAATTGGATTTTCTCCGCAATCCGACTGTGATTTCTTTGTGAACAAAAGTCTGCAAATCTAGGTATTAGATACTGGTTATGAATTACATACTGTGCTGTGTAGAAGTGAATGGAGATAAATATCACAAGACTGAAAGACAGACACATTTAACCCAGTTAATTTCTCTGTTTCATAATTATCGTAACGGTCGCACCTTTGTAACGTAATCTCGTTAGAGAGATTCTTATCAGATCCTATTTAAGCTAATTATGCTATTTATAACCGCACAATTAGGTACATCCTTGAGACTCAATTTTACCACCGCAAACTGATCTTAACTTTCAATGGAGAATGGAGACATGAGCATGTATAGATTATGAAACAGGGATACAGAGATGGGTCATCCCAAAAGGTAAAAATTTTCAGCGATGTGACTTGAGGCAGATATTTATTTAGTCGCAGTTAACATGAAGTATTCACAGATACATTTTATTTGCATAGAAAGGAATCAGAGACTTAATCTGTTATATTAAACTAATAATCGTGATGTGAAGTCATTACAGAGCAGGTTCTATCAAGTCTAGCTTGCTTTGAAAAGGTCATAAAGTTCCCTTAAAGGTTATCTCAAGATGTTGGCAGGTGTCTGGTAGTAAGCAAGGACTTCAGTCCTCCATCCACAAGCTTTACTCAAATTTCAGTCCATTTCTAAATTTCAAACCTCTCCCCTCCACAATGACACCCAGCCTTTTTTCTGAATTGCTTTAAGACGAGGATGAACTCTGAGCTCAGCTAGTCAAATCAATCTAGTCACGGTGGAGAAATGGAGCGGTTCATTACTGGGAGGGCTGAGGAGCTCTCCAATCAGCTCTCTAATATCGCTGTGATCCTCTTCTCTTTTCTTACCTAATTGAATTCTCCAGGAGAGATGCCCCTCAGCTGCAGATTTATCATATCCTGAAATTGGAGGAGTCTAGCTCCATGAAGGACGTGTGCAGAACATTTAATCCGCTCCTCATGCTGTAAGCCCAGCACCATCACGTCTATGCCAGGGCTAGAGTTATCCCACAGTGGACCAATGGCCTTCAGAGAGGTGTCTGTATTCATTGTTGCCTGAGGTGAACAGGAGCAGCGACAGGAGGTGCACACAGCTGATATCAAATATGCTGCCTATCATGTACAGTGTGACCAGCATTCTGAACAGATGGCATCATAATCTATAATCAGAGCCCCTTAAATGCAGCTCAGCACACAATATGTCTGCACTCATTTTCTCTCCACCTCTAAATTTTCCTTCTCTGTAATGTTGCGCCTTTCCTTTGCTTTCCTTTTGCTTTCGTCTCCATATTGTAGTAATGAATGGGTTTGACATCGAAGATAAGATAACTGGGAGAATTGTTTTTCAAAGCCACTTCATCAGAAAGGTTGTCGAAAGTAGGACAGGGTGTCTTGTTAACATGAAGATGGAGTGCAGATAAGTAGGTGAATTATAAAGAGGAGACAGTTGTAGAGGGCAGAAATCTACAGGGTGGAATTTAAAATGTTCAGCTTTATGTTACAGTGGCAAGATCACATGTCTGTTTATTTTTTCTTTATGGCACTGAAATTTCGGCCAGTTCTTACTCCTCTATCTATATCTTTAACTTTGTTATCGTGTTAAAAGCTTATTTTATCCTTCATTTTGGACGAACCTGGTCCATCCTGTTCTACATCTAGTATACTTTCCTCTCCCATCTTTCAGTTGGAATCTTAATCTCCCTATTTTTTCCCTTTTACTTGAATTTCCAGCTGCTCCAGCTCATTTGTCAACAACAAAATAATCGTGTCAAACTCAAGGCACCGGAGCTTTAGCACATGCGAGTCACACCCGAGCCTTTTTTCACGATCGTTTTCGGCACCGGAGATAATTACACTTTTTCATCAATGCTAAAAATCGTAGTAGTCTTGCTTTTTCAAACAGAAAATTGATCGAGAATCAATAAGGTGATCAGTAAAGAAACTGACCTATAAGTAGAATAGATAATGGCATCGGTATCAGTAGGGTGTTATCAATATCAGTCCTTAATCTTTGGGATTAGATCTCATTATCTTATTCTGCCTTTAAATTGTATCAAATTTCCTGTTTTATATTATAATCCAGCCCGTTCCATGGTTTATCTTAACAATATTAACTGCTCCTATATCAAATCCTTTGTCATATTTTTATCTTTTATGGGATCATGTACTTTTCGACGACATTCTGTTTTCTGTTAAAATACCACGACGTATCCCACTCCCTATTTTGTCCTCCCCTTTCTGTCCCTGTTTCCTATATTATGATCTATATTTTATTTATCAGTATTATCAGTATGCTGGTCAAAGTATGTTTTTCTTACCTTTTATCTATCCTATTTTGTCTTGTTTTCTTACATCTCTCCTATCATCTTATGTCCTACATCTTATCTACATTACTATTCTTTCTTGTCCTATTCTGTGTCCTATCCTACCGTGCTTTTCCATACAAACTATGTCCCATCTGTTATCATTTTGCATATATTTTGTACTTACTTACCTTTTTCACTACCCTTATTATTTCTCACCATGGCGTAGCTTTTCATATTTTATCTTGTCTTTGGAATCCAAAAACTTATCCTAAACTACTTCCTACTTTTTCGACATATGTATGACCTTTTCTTTCATTTTAGTATATCTTATCCTACTAATCAAGTATAGCCTAGTCCTATCTTACCTGCAGTCCTGTCTTTTGTTTTATTCCTATTTGCATTTATTCCTTTATCCTATATCCTATTGTTTTGCTATTCTATTAAATCCAGTCCTGCATTTTTGCATTTTTTTCTAAATTATAATGTGTCCTATCTTGATATATTCTGTATTGTATCCTTTTTTTCTTATTACATATATTGCCCTGTTTTATCCAGCCCTTACCTTGCTTTTCCTGTGTGCTATGATTACATAGGAACTTATGTATTGTATTATATATTAGTCTCCCATAGTCAGACTTTTTAAGATGTTATCTGATATCTGCAGATGGCAATTTTAAATAAAACCTAATATATCTTGTTCCTATAATTATGCCTGTGCATCCAGATGGGATGTTCTTAAAGCAAACTGCATGTCTCTCTGCTAAAGGTCTGCTACATTTGCATGCAGTATGGGCGTTCTGGATAAAATCCAGCACTATACAATCACTTATTTGATTAAACATTATGATAATCAGCAGGACAGTGGGGTGCTGAGAAACACTGAACTGTATCTGCTGACAACAGCAAGTCTTACGTATCATGCTAAGGTTTTGCTGTGGGCATGAACGGAAAGATCTGGCCTCCACAATCTAGTTTTATATACACAGTAGGCTTAAACTGTGTAAAACATACCTGTGATTAGAGCCAGCGTGATTGATTTTGTAGGTTTAAAGAGATTCCCTGTCTCTATTTAAATTTTAAATGCTCTCTTCTCTTTTAATGTTTTGTTGATTTATTTATGCGCAGCATTCTTTCAAGCTTCCCCTTCCTGTCTAGCACATGCAATCCTTAAAGAGGAAAAAAAAAAAAGCGCCTTAGATTTGTCTCATCTATGATTCTCCTTGTTCACACCGGTAACAGACAGTCTCTGAAATCGATCACATTATTTTATTTTGACTCAAGTGTTTCAGAAACTCTGCTGTAGAATTTCCTCAATCAATTCTGAAATTAGATTTCTACTGAAGGAAAACGCAATGAAACGCATAACAGCAGGAATTGTTTTGTATGCTTTTACCTGGGAAAGCTGTTAACTTAAAGATCGATGTTTTTTAATATTAAGAGCGGCTTTTAGAAATTGGGCCTTGATTGTGACGAACATGAATCAAATTGCAATCCAACACAGCAGTTTCCTTCTAGCTTACAGAGCATGATACCATTTATAAGCTGATGTTATTTTTTTTCTGCATTTACCTTTAATTTTCTGATTCACTGTGACTTTTAGGAACATTGAAATGAAGGCAGAAGCTGAAACATGTTGATTCAGCCAAAAAGTTGTAGACATTTAAAGCACCACACGCGTTGCTGGTGCTTTGAACCAGACTTTTTCCTCTCCTCCAGTCATCTGAGAGGTAGCTTAAAGTTGTGCCAAAAACGCTCCTTTTCTTTAATAATGTTTTGATTAATTCTCACCATTTTCACCACTTTTATTGTTGGAAATAAAGCGCCTGCAGTGCAAAAAGGCAGAGTTGAATTGCTATGAGTGAGATTTCAGTAAGAGCTTTTGGAAAGACCAAACAGAACCAAAATGGGGGGTAAATGGAAGATTTTTAGGAGGGCGCCTTAAATAGGATACTATAGCACATTTTTTCTGCAGTTTTGGGAATACTTGCTCACGTTGCTGGACAGTAATTTCTTCTTTCTTTTTTATTCAGATGATTCAGTTTATGCATCAAAAAACTACTTAATTACATTTGAGAAATGAAACGTCCCAGTCTGGCAGTAAAATAGCCGAGATACATCTAGATTAAGATCATAGTTTGGGTTAAACAGCTGTCATTTTTTCACATTTACCGTTTTGATGAATCCCTGTGAGGACTCTCTCTCTGCTGACTGAGATCGAGTCTTTTCTTTGCACTGCTTCCAAGCACTTTACAACTTGTTCTCTAACGTGTGCGTTTTTCTTATTTTTGTGTATATCCCTCTTGATTGTGTCCATTTCTTCTGTATGCTATGTACTTATTATTTCGAGCTGTCTCCTATTTATATTTTATTCCAGCACAGTTGGTGTGGCGCACCCATGATTTTGTTGTACATGTACAATGAACATAAAGTGCTATTATATTCTATTCTATTCTATTTATTGTTTCTAAAAAAAAAAAATTTGAAAGGGATAATTCATGTAAGGAAGGAAGAAAGGAAATTCATTTTTCGCATTTGCCTTGACCAGACTGGACTCCCAGTTTCTACTAATGCTCCCCTCTAAAAAGTGCTAAATTGTCAGTGTTTTGTTTGCACTTTGTTCTGCTGCCGCTAAGTGACCCAAAAGTCTGTGCTTATTGCCATGAAAACAAAGCAGTCTGACTTCTCTAAATGATTTTGGGATTATTTGAATGGTGCACTGAAAGGGCACTGCTGCACTTCGAAAATGCTCTGTGTTTTAGTTTGAAAGAATTTAATGGTGCAATAACTGTGACTTGACAGTGTTAATGTACTCCGCCTATTAACCCGCACAGATGGAGGTATACAGTGTTGAAAGTGACATTCGTTGATGTGCGGATCCATTGCCTTCTGAGCTACTGCTGAGTAACTCCAGTATGGAGCTGAATCCGGAGAGGATCATAGCCTGATGACACTTGGCAAAATGGCATGCTAATTATAGTCATTTTCATTTTGGGCAGAAATGCTTGAGCTTAGTCATGTGCGAAGCGTTGATACCTCTCAGAGCACGGACCAATGCTCCCACGACGTTTAGCCCTGCCAAATCTCTGCTGCAGATTGGCTGAGCCTGTAGCAAGCAGTGACACTCAGAGGCTTAGGTAGCTTTCACCCAGGGCCGGATGGGCAAACTGGTGACACGGAACAGTCTGGGGGCAGCCTTGGGACAGCATCCTGGCTGGGAATATTAGCAATGTTAAAATACTCTGAGCTGTTGGCCCTGGCATGGCATCAGGACAGCACAGCCCTCACCCAGAGAAAAAGCAACAGAATAGTAAACAGTGATTTTCACTCAACAGAGAGGTGTACTTTTAGAAAGTACGTGGAAATAATTCAGTCTCCAGAGCAAATTACTAATGATCATGGTTCCACACATCATTGTTTTTACATAAGAGTCAAGGTACTATAGTTTGGATGAATGGATCTCTCAATAAGTTCCTAAAGTATAATAGGCTGCCACCAAAGCCCAAGGCTGAAGTGGTGCTTATAATATGCCAAAACCCCTAAACAAATAGAACAGTCAAACACTGTAATTATGATTTGGGGTATATTCATATGGCTTAGCATATTGAATTAAAGATCAGAAAGATTAATAGTCTAAAAATATTACTTGTTTCATTTTCTGTGTGATTCAAGGAATATTTATTTGTGTAGCACTTTTTACAGTCAGTGGCTACAAAGGGCCTTAAAAAATGAGAAGCAGACAAAACTAGAGTAAGGCTACGTCCACACTAATGCGTTTTCGTTTGAAAACGCATCTTTTTTTCTCCGTTTCGCCCTCCCGTCCACACTGAGACGGAGGGAAAACGGAGCTTTTACTAAAACGGTGACGTATGTTAGTCATATGATGCAGTCATGTGACCACTTTAACTAAGACGGTCTGACGGCATCGTACCGCAGTTGTTTTGTCGTTTTGTTTGCTCAGTTTCAGTTTAGTTTCAGTCAATAAGTTTTTAGTGGCCGTGTTGAAGATTAATATGAACTCATTTGTGACTCGGAGCAACAGCTCCACCTCACTATCATTCCATTTGACACATTCGGTGCTTTGTCTCGCCATTTCGCCGCTCGTTTTAAAGAGCCGGAAAGTAAATAAACTACAGGCAG
>VUQR01013213.1:0-13697 GCA_015108515.1 Hemichromis elongatus | reverse complement strand
ACCTGATGACAGTGATATAGTATGATGTGATCCCATATTAGATTCTTGAAGAATGTGTGTTGTTGTTATTCAGCCTGGTTCAATGTGCCCCTTTTTAACTTTGAGCACCCGCCCTTTAAACATCTCACGTGTGTCCCAGCACAGCCCACATTTAACTACTCATTACTGATTGTGTTTGTGTTTTGTGTCACTGATTCGTTTGCAAGATAAAATCCAGCAAAGCATCAAAAGTGGAGGAGAAGAGTTCCAGTCTTTCCTTGATAGCAAAAAATGTGTGAACCTGCTCTCATCTGTAAAGATAATGGGGTGCCAGTGGCAGACCAGCCTGTTCCCGTATTGTCTGGGGAATGCCAATTGATCTGCATGGAGCTGGGCTGTGAGTAAAAGTCCCGCTAAAGGACACTGGACCCTCGTGGAGCCCTCAGGGAGTCCTATCCTGGCAGGCCTGTCATAAATATACACATGAGTAGCCCACTAGAGGTCATTTTGTAGTGGCAGTGGATGTTCTGTTCTCGTTTGCACAAAGGAGCAGTAACTGGTCTGCAGCTGGGTTGTGGCTCTGTCCTACTCTCCTGGTGTAACGACCTGTCTCCCAGCACCCCTAACACAATTTTGCTAATTGCAAAATTTATTCATTTCATTTTCTGTTCTCTTTATTTGGCTCCTAAAAAGTCACTAAACATTTTCATTTGTATAACAAATTGTCCATATATTTGAATTTTGTGATCAAGAATGTTGAAAGAAGGGGAAAGTTTTTCTCTTGTGTTCTATTTGCTAACAGGATTAAGTGTTGAGAACGGTGAGAGGTAGAGAGCTCAGTGAAAAACTAAATCTCATCATTCTGTGATTTACGTCATTCAAACACGATGTTGGAGGCCAAATATTTCCTTGTAGTGTTAAATAAGTGAAAAAAAATTCAATGTAGAGGACTTTTTTTTGTTTTCAGAGATAAATATTGCTAATCAAAATGCTTTAGTAATTCTTTATTATAAACAGTCTTTAAATAACTATTAACAACTTTAGGTGCAGTGATATCTGAACAGTCAGTTTATACTTGATGTGATCTGTAATTAACAGAACACTGAAACGATAATTTGTTTAATTAAAAAATAAAATGTAACATTAAAGCTTGATTACATTTTTTAAATTGTTATGTAAAGTATAACATGAAATAAACATGGCATAATACAGTGGATATAAAAAAAATAACAATAGATAAAGATAAAGATAGATAGAAATGTTCGATAAATTAATTGCTTTTACAAATAAAATACAATACAAATAAAAATAAATAAAATAAAAGTATGTGGCTAACTTTCATTTATTTGTAAAACTATGCGAGAGCTCATGTAAATTAGCTACAAAGCTATATTTTAACTGCAGAAAGTTTCTGTATTTTTCAGTCTTTTTGTGGCATTGTTCTGGTGATCTGGCTGCTGGTGTATTACCATTTGTTTGTTCGGTTAGTCGGTCGGTTTTCTGGTTGTTGGTTGATTGGTTTACAGAGTTATGTGTTGTAATGTGCAGCTTTGGAAACGGCTGTCATTATCTCTGAGCTTCAGAAATGCTTCTTTAAAATAAAAATTAATTGGAGTTGTGGAAAAGTTTATCCTTTAATATATCCACATATTAAAAAATATGTGTAGTTGGGTACATTTTTCTCATTGAATTTAGAAACCCAGCAGTATTTAATTCACACCTATTTAATTTTGAATCACCAATCAGCTTAACATACATGTCTTTGGACTGTGGGAAAACACACACAGGCACACAGACAAGATGCAAATGCAAGGTGGCGGGAGGATTTGAACCAGGAACCGTTTGTTGTGATGTGATAGTGCCACCTAAAAATGTAAAAAAAAACACATTTATTTTAAATATTTGAATAATCTTACACTTGACATCATAAGTTTTATGCTCTCAGCTATAACAAGTCTCACTGTCACACTAAAACAAAGCCGCCTCGCATTCATTTGGACGTTTTCTAATCATTTCCCATATTTCCTCTCGCACTCATCCTTCAGCGCCTTCGAAGTTAAAGTGGGGTTTTTTTTTTCCCTCTGCAAATGTCACGGTGAAGAATATTGTCACCAGCTCTTCTTTCCTCCTACTCTGCCTCTGTCTCCATCTCCCACCGCGCTGCTTCGACAGGCAGCTGAGCCAGAATTACACAGGAGGTGAGGACTAATGAGCGGGTTTGGAGCATTTCCTCATATCTATCCAGATGAACCTGCTGGTCTCCTGCTTCTCCAAACCTTCTCTCTTATTCTGTTTGTTGTCTCGAGTTTTAAAAGGGGTTTCTTGCTCTCACTCAGGCTATTAATAACATTAATAATAACATAACGTGAAATTTTTGTGTGTAAAAATAAGAAGCATCCAGGAGTCCTGAGTCGAGCCATGACCCTTTAATAGAAGCAACAACAATTGTAGCAATAAAGTACGGGTTTTAAAATGACTGCTGCCTGATCATAGATACATAAATATAAATTTCAAGGTTCTGAGCCTGCTTCTGAACATTTTGATATTAACTTCTTTTTTTAAATTCTGCCCCACTTAATAAAGACCTACAAACCCCCTTTTCCCCATCAAATGAATCCCACTTTTCTCTTTCACCAGCACTCTTGTGGAAGAGACATCATTGACTTTCAATTACTGAACGTGGGATATAACTGGCCTAATATGGAAATCTTGTAAAACGTTTCACTGGGGATTGCAAAATAAGATTTGTGCTAGATGTGAACATTGGACTTGCAAGGTAATGGAGGATATATCCTTCTGAATATCAGGCAGACAAAGGGATTTGCTTTCACAGAAAATCTTTCCGACCTTGTTCCAAACCCATTTGGAGGTGTAAATTCACCACGCTTCACTCTCCGAAGTCAAATTTACCCCTACTCCCTTGATAATTTCTTCCGATCCATCACCCAGCATGCTGATGTGTTGTTAGTGTTTGTAGCTACCGTGCAGCTGTGTCTGCTGCAAAACATACAATCAACCGGAGGCAGACCTAACAGACACAGAAGAATTTATTTGGTAAACAGGGTTTTATTTGATTTCCTGTTGTGCTGCGGCATACAGTGCAGGGGAACGATATTGTGTTCATTACTTTGTGTGCATTAGCAAAGGCATCTAATGGTTTATGCATACAAGGCCAACAGCGGAGGGTTTGGATGATTTAAGATGATGCTCATTTTATGGAAATCAAAGCAAAAAATAAGAATAATTCTCGTAACGCACAGACGCCTCCCCTCCTTCTAGTTGTGTGTCTTGCGGTTGTCTCTGTCAAGACAATTCTCTCCCTTCCTCACCCTCTTCCTCCCCTGATCCTTCTTCACCTTCCCTCCATCCCTTTTTCTTGTTGCTGTCAGAATGCATTAGGACTTTGCTAACGAGTGACTTAAATTAGGATCCCCCACAGTCCTATCCAGGTGCGGGTAATGAGGTGGGAAGACAGGAGATTGGGGCTACCCCCCAGCCCCCCCTCCAACTCAACCACCCTTCCACTCCTTCACTTGCTAAACAAAAGAATAAGATTTTTCACTGTGTTCCAGCAACACATCAAAATATTCCCCCATGTCCCTTAACAAGGTTATATGCTGGTGATATGACAGACAAAATGAGCACGCCACAATTTTGGACATAAACTGATGAACAACACAAGCACTGACACTGGCGCATTTGTGACAGCCATTATTTGTTATGTATTGCTGTGGATTTATGGAAACTAGCACGGCAGACAGGCTTAATGATATGGAAATTGAAGTCGTAAGTTTGGGAAATGCAGTCATGAGTTCTCTTCTCAAGGCCATCAGTTAGATCTGAGCTCCGGTGGCTGATTGGCCGTGATCTGTTATCATCCCTGTGGCCTGGCCTCTCACAGACAGGCTAAATAGGTGGTCTCCCTCCAGTGGAGGTGGAAATGAATCTGGCCTCAGATCCCCACTCCTTTCTGCTCCCTCTAACACCCTGCTTGTCTCCCCGTCTACCTATCTAGGCCATCTCACTTTGTTTGACGTGATGGGTCCAAACAGGGAATGTGTGTGTGTGTGTGTGTGTGTGTACCTGTGAGCCAAAGCTTCAACTTTCTAAAAGTACAGAATGATCGACTACAGCACAATTTTATTGAATCCAATTACCTTCAATTCTTTCTCAGGCTGATCTGATGCTCTGAAGCAGCAGTGTCAGCTAAACATTCAGGGACTCACATTTTTCCTGCTCTTCATCACTGTCCTTCAAGCCGCCGTGACTTATCAGAAGCAGCAGAGGCCTTGACAGAGTGACATAGTCGCAAATGATGGTCATGATCTGCCTTGCATGAAAGTTTTGAGAAAAACTAATCGTATTACCATCTCTCCTCGCTGCCTCAGCATGTTTCTGGTCCAGGAGCTTTTACTGTTTGAGTTACAGCAGGAGAAGCAGAGACGTGGAGCTGGACTTTCCATATATATATATATATAATAAGGTTCACTTGTCTTTCTACCAGGTTGCTAAGCTGTCACTCCGTATACACAGCTTTGCCTCTTAGCCTCTGCACTCCTTTATTAAACTTTTGCAGGAGGTCTGCTGTGTGGGGATAATAATGTTAAGTCAACTTGGAAGGTATCACTCACAAGAATGCAGATGTCAAAGCTAAGAGCCCTGGATCTGAAGGAGGCAACAGAAAATTGGCCAAAAAAAATGGGTTAGCCAGAGAATTTATCAGAATCAGAATACTTTATTGATCCACAGGGGAAATTATTTAGGTTACAGTGCTCCAGACATTAACAAGACAGACAATACACTAAAGAAATGCCACAATGTATATATCCAAATATATATGTACATATACTCAACAATCTTAATAAATAGCGGGAAAGGAAGAAGGAAGAACATGTGCAAAACAGGTGTATCAGAAGACTGTGTTAAGTGGATGAGTTGTACAGGGAGATGGCCACAGGCAGGAATGATGTCCTGTGTCATTCGGTGGTGCTTTTCGGTAACCTCAGTCTCTCACTGAACGTGCTCCTGTGACTGACCAGCATGTCATGGAGTGGGTGGGAGGTATTATCCAACATTGTCTTTATCTTGGACAGCATCCGCCTCTCCAACACCTTACTTACTTGTGATAGAAGTGCACTTGTGCATTTACATTAAGCTAGTTAGCCTGGCTTTCTGTATTCCTAGCTATATTGTTACTGCAGTACTTGCAGTACTTGGTCAGTAATTGCTATTGTTTTTGCTTTATTTAATTAAACTAGTGGTTCAGTAACACTAGTTTGTGCTGATTGGAGGCATCAGTACTTGGGTTTTTCCATTTTGTGCAACTTTATACTTGTATTTATCAGGCCCCATCTTATCTTACAGAACTCATTGTACCGTATCACCCTAGTAGAGCACTTTGCTCTCTCTCTTACTTGTGGTTCCTAAAGTAGAATTAGAACGGGAGGCCGAGCTTTCAGCTTTCAGGCCCCTCCCTCAGCCTAGTTCTGCCAGAGGTTTCTTCCTGTTAAAAGGGAGTTTTTCCTTCTCACTATCACAAGTGCTTGCACGTATAGAATCATTCTTTCATTTAGACCTGACAATATAATGTGGCTTGAGACAAGTGCTGTTGTTATTTAGTACTATATGAATTTAATTTATTTCCCAATCACACCTCTCAAGGTAGCACTGTCATTGCCCACATGAGCATTGAAGTCTCCCAGTAAGACAACAGAGTTCCCAGGTGGAGCATCCTCAAACACCCCACCCACAGGATACTCTGAACTGCCATTTGGCGTACAGGCGCAAACAACGGTCAAGACATATTCCCCAAGCTGAAAGCATAGGGAACAAACCCTCTCATCCACCAGAAAAAAACCCAACGTACAGGCAGCAAGCTGAGGGGATATTAAGATACCACCCCAGCCAAACGCCTTTCAACACGAACAGACTGAGACAGAGTCCAGCCCCTCTCCAGGAGACTTACTCCAGAGCCAAAGCTGTGTGTTGAGGTGAGACTGACTATATGTAGCCAGTACCTTTCAAACTCATGCCAGGCTGTGTCCAGCCAGACCACACGGGTTAAGGTCTGGCCACTGGGCCTTCGCCTTTGGGCACCCTCTCCAGGCCTGGCTCCAGGGTGGTGCCACAGTGCAGGGTGAAATATTCCCTAGATTTTTCCCTCATAGGGGTCTTCTGAATCACTTTTTGTCTGGTCCCTCACCAAGGATGATACACCAGGGCCACGAGGTGTCTGGCCCATTTGAGACATTTGATCCTTATACAACCGAGGCAAAAGCTTAGTCCTCATAGCCGGCGATTAGTTAGATTTGTTCCCGGTAGATTTTGGGACCAAAGTCTTTTTGCAACCATAGGCATCGCCCCCTGGCAACCATTCAAGAGAATGCAGGGTTAAGTCACATCTGTGTTGTCTCCACTTCTCAGAGCAACACAGCTACACTCATCTTTTATACTGTCTATGACCAGGACACAGCCATTTTTAAATATCAGAAGGTTAGCTGCTCATCTCTTCAGTTGCTAAATAAGGATGATCAAAAAACTGTGAAACATCTTCAGATTAAGTTACATACGGTAGCTGTAAAGAACTGCTATAATGGTTTTCTAGCAAGTTTTTATTGTTATTTTTTCTTTAGTCTTTTCTGTCTTAACTACATCTGCTAGTAGGTGGCAGCTAATTACCACCTACCTCCTGCTGTATGTCATGTATCCCATATTTGGAATATTATTTAAGCACACAGACACATGAGTGTTAATAATATCATCAATTTTAGTGTGAAGAAAAAATGTATTTCTAACCAGTGTTTTTATTATAATCAGTCATTAGTGATCTTTAAAAATTCTCATAATGGATTTTATTTAACCATGGATAAAAATAAAGGGAAATCTGCCGCCACAGAATGCAGAGCATTGGGGAAATCTGCAAATAAGCCCTCTTGTACACATACTGTGATCTCTACAACGCAAAGATTTGGACCTGATCAAATAGATAAGATAAATCTGTCACACATAACAGGTAGATCTATCTGTCAGGGTCTCACTGGAAGCTGACTGGACATACTGGACAAGCTCCAGCATGCTGTTGTGTAGAGTGTTGGTCCCCAGTAGCACCTGGTGCTTTGTCTTCACTTTGAACAGCTTCCGTCTTTGTAGCTGGCTCCCTTCCTGACACAAATCTCCCCTGTGGAAAAGAGAGAAGTGAATTGGTGTCTGCCTTACTCTCAGGTACATCCTTCTCCCACCTACACACTTCTCCTCTCTTCCCTTCTCCTCCACTCTCCTGCAATCCACTGCCCACTCAAGCAGCTGTCAAGGTGAGGCTGTTTTACATGGTGAGGCTCCAATGCCCTTGTCCAATTTCACTTTAGAGTGAAGCTGGGCTGAACATGCCAATCCTGATATTACCAAACAAATTAAATCACGCGGTTGGGCGCAGAGGAGAGGGAGAGTGCTGAGGATGCTGGGATGTATGAGGGGAGGGAAGGGAGGGAGCAGGGGGAGCAGTTGTCAACCAAGCTGAGCAGCTTTCTGCCTGCTCTGATCAGGACATCCTATGAGGAGAATCACTAATTGGCTTGGGATGGAGGGAAGCACTGGAGGGAGACCATTCAGGTGCTTCTGGCCTTGTCCATTACAAATCCATGATGGTCAGCAGTTAAAAAGAGCAAACTATTTCAGCTTGAGGACCATAATATGCTTCAAATACCCTATTCTATCAAACAGCCTGTTAAAAAAAACATGTAAAATATTTCTATTCCTTCAAAATCTTAAATGTTTACGACATCACAACCTAGAAAGGTTGCACTCACATTGCGTGTGCAGTGCACTCTGGGCCGATGACATAAAGCGTCTGCACGCCAGAGCTTTCGTGACAAGTTCTGTAACAGTCAGGATTATAGAAAGTATGAAAAAATGTCACCATGCGCTGCTCTTGGCTGAATTTCCAGGTTGAAGGAAACAAGTCCTCATAGCTTTTCTGTCAAGAAGAGCAGAAAGGAGAGGAGAAATACTTGTGGAGGAAAATAACTTTGAGAAAAACTCGTGTCTTCAGACAGCGTGTAAAAAATATCTGTAAGAACCATGAATTTGACTATGGTTTAAATTTTTAAATGGAAGTATTATTAGAGTCTGTGCTTATTTTGGAATTAGGATGTTTTATCGCGAAAGAGCAACAGCTGTTGCCAGAAAGATGAGCTCTTTTCTAGGAGACATCAAGGGTTTTGCACCGATTTTATAAAATCTCGGATTTACAGTTTTTGAATTTAATATTAGATCTAAATTATGAAGGGGTATACATTCATAATGCTTTGTACTTTTGGCTCAATTAGAAAAGTGAGCCTTTATATGAGGTTTTGCAAGCATTTCTAGCAATATCATCTAATAATAAAGAAATGAGTGAGGGAGATCTAATGAATATCTTCCCCTGGTTCAATGTTCGCTTAGCTAATGGATCTGTCTCTGGCAACCAGGCAATCCATCGACGGAGATGACCTGATGTTTCCATTTGGGTCATTTTGAGTCCCTACCACAGCTAAAAGGCTACTTTTAAACTTTTGCCATCAAAGCCTTTTAATCCATCCTGAAATCCATTAAGAAACAGAGTTTTTGATTTCCCCACCAGAGTCGGGTTCGACCGGAGCAGAGCTTCCTGACTCCAGTCCTGCTGCCTTTTTATTTGAAGTGTCTAACGGGGAGTGAGTTTGAACAAGAACAGCAGGTGTGTTCTTTCTCTTATTAAAGGGCTGATTCTGTGAAAACAACAGGATGCGAAGACAGGCCATCACCACGTCCAAGGCTGTCTCTTGACTGGAAAACACAGTTTTGCCCTTACAAGCTATCACCTATCATACAGAGTTTGCTGCCTCCTATAAGATACATACCAGGGTTGCTTATGAGAAAGTGGCAAATGTCTAACTTTAACTTGGAAGCAGATAAAACTGATGCACATAAAAGTATACTAAGACACAGAAAAGCTCATCTGATGACTTGATTGTGAGCTTGTGTATTTAAGGGGTAAAATCTCAAATAAATCTGGGTACTCACTAGTTATATATTTAAAAAGGTAAATGTATCTCATCACAGCTGATTATTATTACTTCTATCCTTCTATTGTCCTTCTGCCATCCTCATTAACCTGCTCTCTCCTCTGATTTATCTCTAATTGGCTGACTGGCTACAGTAAATGTATCATTGAGAGGGTCACAGGGTCACTGTATGGGGCCAGACAAGGTGATTAAAGTTTGATCCCTGTTGTTTCCTCTCACTTCTCCATCAGCTCTGTCATCATCTTTCTGCCTTTGCATTTTTTATTTATTAGTTGAGTGTTTTTTTTTTATTAATTTCCAGCATTCCTGCTTTCAGTTTTGGTCCTATTAGTTGAGTTGACTAACACTAGTTTAGGGCAAAAAACTGAATCCGCGACCTACTGGTTCTTCTTCCTGTTTTGTTTTTTTTATTAACTTTTCATAGAATCATGTTTTCATTATTAAAGGTTTGTTGAACCACAGCAGTGTTGTCGCATCTGATACGTTAGGTTCCTTTGAGCCATGGAATTTAGGGACTGTAACACTGGAGAATGTGTGAAGGACTTTAAATTTTATTGGAACATTTCTCATTGCTATAAAAATAATGGGAAGCCGTAGACTTTTCCATTAATTAAAATAATAACTGCGCTGTGGTATGGAGCAAGAAAGGCGTTTGCAGAATCTGCACCACTTGTTTATGAGTCTAAATGTGCTCATTCATAGCACTGTGAAATACAAAAAACATTAATAACCAAATAAAATAAGTGTTCTGTCGCCATAAAGTGTACGTCAGCTTATTTGTCTGTGTGAACCTTCAGCGACAAATGCTGAAGGTTCACACAGTTACCAAATCCATCACCAGAATTTGACTTACAGGTTTGAGAGCCTTTCTAGTGCCTTTCATGCCACACTGCCAAGGGCAAGCACATTTCTAGCTTCGTACCTAATCAATGTGTCCAGCAGGAGCGGGACACCGATCACTATTGCACACAAATTGATTTCTGAAGCAGTGTGATGTGCTAAATAGTGTTTGACACCAGGAATCATGTAAACGCTGGTCAGGCAGTCACTTGTGTGATTACGCTTGGATTTAAGGAGAAAACAGGCTTTTCTATTAAATGAAACTGAAGGGACACGAGTAAAGACAAACTGAGAGTAAAACAGGATTGAGTTAGAAGAGGCATGTTTAAAGGGAAAATGCTCAGCAAGACTCATTTTAGCACTACTACATGTTCAGACAGTAAAAGAACTATAACAAGTATAAAACCAGATATAACACAAAGGAGCCAGCTCACTCTCTGGGCATGTACTTTTAAGGGAACAGTATTGTATTTTGTTTATACTCATTTTGGGGGTTTGGTTCTTTTTGGACCTACTTCATGAAATTTTTGCAGACTATAGGCTTTTGTTATTTGCACTGTTGGAACCCACTTTGACATATTTTTTTTGTATAATTAATTATTATTTCATAATTTATGTAATTTCATTGTTTAGTAAATAACATGTTTATGCAATGAGCATAACAAAGTCAGAAAATCAATCCACTGTACTCAAAAGGTAGAACTTTTTATCATTTTATATAGAATTAGATCACTCCGACCTTCACGTCACCACCAGCAGCCTGAACCATAGATGTAGTCTTCTCGGTGTGGTCTTCTGCTGCTGTGGCCCACGTGCTTCGAGGTTTGATGTGTAGTATGCTTAGAGATGCTCTTCTGCATACTGTGGTTGTAACTAGTGGTTATTTGAGTTTCCGGCGCCTTCCACATCACATTCAAAGCCACTTAGGTCACTCTTCTTAATCATTCTGATGCTCATTTTGACATTTAGCAGGTTGTCTTTGCCATGTCTACATGCATAAATGCACTGTTGCCATGTGATAGGCATGATAGATAGGTATAGCTAACAAAGTGGCCAGGTACTCTGAATAGAATAGAATAGCCCTTTATTGTCATTGTACATGTACAATGAAGTTATGGGTGTGTGACAGCAGGAATAAACAACAAACACACAGGAGAAATATATACAACCAAGAGGAATATGTACAAAACAAGAGAAAGGCACACATTGGAGAACAAAGTGCTTGGAAGTAGTGCAAAGGACTCTGTTTGAGTATAGACTTTGTATGTGAGTGGCTTGAGTCATAGAGGTTACTCAGACCATGGCTCAGATTGTTGAGGTGGGTGGGCAGAGGTGGGCTGGGGGTATGTTAACAGTCTGAATGTCCCAGGGAAAAAGCCGTTTGTGAGTCTGGAGGTGTAGAACCCGATTGACCTGAGGCGCCGCCCAGAGTCCAGTGGGTCAAACAGGTGGTGCAAGGGGTGACCTGTGATGGTCCTGGTTTTTCTAAGACAGGAGGATAATGCGCTTCATGTCTGAAGTACACCTTCCTTTCATGCACACTTGTACTAGCACCACTGAAGTGTGCTATTCAGGGCCAAGCATACTCCAAAATTAATCATCTTCTACTTCTTCACACCAGCCAAAAGGCTTTTCACCCATTCTTTAATTCCCTTTTACCTTTCAACTGTATTTTAAAAGAAACTTGAGGATTCACAGTACAGCACGCTGTAACTATATAGCAACATGAAACACTGCACATGGAAAATTACAGATAGTTTAAACAAAAAACAAGGAATTAAAGAAGGTTCGGGCACTTAACCTACCTTAAAAAAGCCTGTATATATACTTAGACTTTAAGTATGTGATGATAATGATAAATTCCACATATGTGCACCTAAGAGAACATAGTTGATATTTTGTTTATTTATTTATTTTTAACCAAAGATGATTTGAGCTTTAAAGCTAATATAAGGCAAGTGTTTTTTATTCTCTCTTTGAGATGAAGCCAAGTTTGTGCTGGTGAAGCTAACTACCTGCAGGCTCTCAGTCTCTAAGCAATTTTATTGCCAAAAGATGCAGAAAAAAAAAAGTTGTTGTCACTTAACACCATTCACTCCAAAGCCCTCTGCTGTCCCTCTCTGCAAAATATATCAGAGCAAGTTTCATTCAGAGCAGTGAGTCATGGACGGGCCCGCTGCATCACTGTCACCGAGACAGAGAGAGTGACTTTGATTGCATACCATACTGCTGTGTGTACAGCTTGTGCAATTAAAATCATAATGGCAGATTTTCGAAACACAACTAATGAGCTCAACTCCTCTGAGTGGAAATGCCATTAGAGGTCCTAATGGGGCTCATTCTCTGAGCAACAAAACAAATCCTCAGCTGTTAGATATGAGCTGAGCTGCTTCCCTGGCTGGAGATCAGCACACAATCGTTTTTTGATTAATACTGTTTGTTTACATGAAGATACAAAGAATCGTCTCCCCCCACTGCGCTGCAAAGCCTGATACATTGTGATATATAATTGAATGCTGGCTGTGAATCCTGTTCTTGAACGATAAATTGTGCAGCGAGGCAAAGTGTGGATTAGGGTGTTTGGTGGAATACTTTTTCACCTCCGTCTTTTCTTTTTTTTTTACGCTTAGTGCAGATTCTCCCCGGGCTCAACATCTACTGTATGTTTTCATTACGTTATATCCAAATGTGTCTCTTGTGAAATATTATAGCGGCTTAGTTGTGACTTTGCTGAAAAATTTCTCTTCTTCCACTTCTCCGTTAAGCTGTTTGGGGTTACTTTTTATAATATGGGAATAGTATTGAATTTTCAAAAGTGAAGTCAGTTCTTCTGACCAGGTTCAGACCAGGATGAATGTCAGTATAATATTGAACCTGAAGTATGATCCTCCCACCCACTAGGGAACCGCTCCCAGCTGTGGGTTCACCTCCTCCCGCTGAGCTCATAGAGCAGCAAACAACCAGTCCAGAGACAGACTAGCATCACTTTCATCATTCACGCCTGAACTCCTGTGTGTGTGTGTGGCCTCTCTAAATATGAGTAACTAGGAAAACATGTCAGTAGGCATCCTGGTAATTAATTACTTAATTATTTGGGTTAATATTATTATAAAAAATATTGATAATAGTATTATTATTGTTGTTCTTGGGGCTTTAGGCTCTACTGTTAACGCAGAGGTCTCTTCAGTTTATCCAAATGACCAAAGCTGTGTATATACCAGCTGCTGTCAGGCTTCAAATGTTTGCATTAGTCCCCTCCACAGTCCACTGTTTTGTAAGCCATTGCTTTACTGCTTAAGTTCTCATCAACTGTAACAAAATGGAGATAAGCAGGCACATAATATGAGAGTCATGCTGCAGGTTGACTTTGTCTTTTCTGACTCGTCAGTTTGTCTGCATCTTTTCACAGGAGTGACCTAACCCACGCTTTATTTACTTATATGATAAATTAAGTTTAGTGTAATGTAGTGTGTAACACAGTAAGGGGAATTGTTAAAAGAATATATCGATGGGCCAATAGGTTCGACTACAGGAGCGCAGGGGTGTGTTCAAATGAGACACAGAGACAGGAATATAGCTCAAAACAACCAGCTGGCTTTAGTGAAATCAACCATAGTTTTGACAACCACAGGCACTTTACAACTGTAGAAAGAAAACTTACCAAAAATTAAATAGAAGTAAAACACACAGACTACTAAAATAGTGAGTTGGCCAAGTCTTAACTTTTGGGTTTCAAGCTTGGGAGCACCCTAGTAACCTGAGTCCTTAACTTTTATAGAGAACAAGTTACACAATTCAATGTCCATCCAAATGAGAATTTCACACCCCTTTCACGTG
>VUQR01013211.1:0-15329 GCA_015108515.1 Hemichromis elongatus | reverse complement strand
CTTTTTAGTCTTCTTTTTTTTTTTTTTTTTTTTTTGTGTTATGTTCACACAACTTCCAGTAATATACTGTAAACACTAGAGGGTGTTTATTATATTAGAATTTGATTGTGTTTCTAACCATTTATATCTTGTCATGTGGCAATGTCTCCGAATACGATGGCGCTGTGTTGATGTGATTTAGCTTCCGAGGCTCATATTTTGTAAACTTCATGACAAATTTGTATTTTTTTTAATTAGGCGAGGGGAAGAGGGGTGTATTGGCTCTTTCAAAACACACACAGATACACAGTCAAGCCAAGCGTTGTTCTTATAACAGCGACTCCAGAGCCTCGGCATGTTCGCTGATATTGGCTGTTCTTGACAAGGACAGTGACGCTCACTTTGATCACAATATTTCTGGTTACAATATGCTGCTAGGGAACAATTATAGAGTTATTGTTTGAGTCACCTAGTCCAGGTCACGCCACTTTTCACACACTCTAAAGTCATCCTTCAGCTCATATAAGCAGCAAACTAGAGGTGAATCTGGCTAAGCAGTGGGCTGTGACATCAAACTGGAAGGAAAGCAGAGATATGAGCTGGGAGTGGCAGAGCAGTTCAGCCTTATTCAGTTTAATTCACCCCGGCTCTTATCTCCTTCTCAATTTGGAAGAAATTAATCATCTCTTTTTCTGCCTTATATGAAATTTCGCGCTCTCCTGGCTGCTTGTGAGTAATCAGCTTTGAAAATGGAGCAAAAATACCGTCCCGCTTGACAGTTAGTGACTCAGCAGGTCTCAGCTGCGGAACTGGAAAACATTTGTTCTGCTGAAGAGTACTTGAGCAGCTCCAAACATTCACCGTCAAGGACTCGTCGACTTTGATTCACGTTTTCCATTCATCCAAAAGGCCTCGGGGCTGCCGCACGGCTAAATGTGGTGGAGGTTGAGGACTTCTTTTGGCCTGCTAACACACTTCTCTTATGTTTTCATAGCATAGACTTTGGGAGACATGCACAAGGCTTGTGCAATCCACAAGGGACTTTAAAATAGTAATGTTTGCAATCATAACGAGTAACGGATCTTTGCAGTCTATATCTGTTGCAGCAGAAGAGCAATGTGACTCAAAGGGCATTTTTAAACAGTTTATTTGAAGGTTAACAAATCCTGAAATGTTTTTAGAAACATAACTAGCACCAAAACCCAGACAGAAAACTTAGCGTTTGGAGTTTCAAGTTGTCTGTGATGACATCATAAAAATGCCTTCCCCCTCTTTTACTCGATCACCTTGGCAAACGGCAACGCCTGTATTTTTTTCAGCCATCCCCTCACCCAGCCCCACCCCCACCTCCGCCATCATTCCCCTTATCTGAATATGCATGTGGCATTGGAGTTTATTTTTGTTCTCCTCCAGAACAGCTTGTTCTGCTTGCCTGCCCGTCACCCAGGTATCTACCCAGAGCTGCCATTAGAGCATTAATGCTGGTCCTGGGCAGGCATGTGGTTGGTGTCGGTTAGACTTGAACTTAGTGTGGGCACAGTTGTTGGCAGAGATGAAGAGGTGAGGAGGGCTAGAAATGACAAATAGGATCGTCATTTCTGAGTATTGTGTGTCTGTGGGTGTCTAGACAACTGACAGGCATAGACTAACACTATGTGGATGTATATGAAACTTATTTGAATACTATTGTTGTGTTCGAAAACCTTTTTTTTCCCGTCGTAGGTGGGTTTGAAGTAAAATAAAACATAACCCTTCTCCTAAATTTTATACCTTTTGTGTGTAAGCTTTGATAGCCACAGAGCATGTGTATCTGTGTGTGTGTGTTTAATGTGTTTATGCTTTAGGCTAAGGCTGAGATGCCTGGTGTGGCATATCGCATGTTAATTGTGGTTAATTACAGCTGTTAAGACAGTTTGTGGACATTTTTGGGGGGGAAAAGAGGGTTATTTGCTGGAAAACCACACTTCCTCGAATACACGCACACCCAAAATGTTTACACTCATTGCTGAACAAATCAAATTTGTCATTGAGTATCAAAATATCGAGTATGCCATTTTCCCATTCTCATTGGCCACGATTCAGATGATCACAAACTGTCTGCCAGAATCCACTCTGCTTCAAAGATAGCTTCTGCATATAAAAATTATACTTCTAAGTATTTTAAACCTGAATAGTTTCTTTTTTAAATGTAGTCAAAACCAATACGAAACCTTTCGTACAGTTTGCTGTCTGTTAAATGACAGAGTTCATATTTCTCCTTCGCACAACAGAGCAGCTTCTTGTCTGCACAAAAGGGCACGCACCCCCACAAGACTGTATCGGCTGTTATCACTGTAGTACAAGGTCAGCAGCAGAAGGTAATATGTGAACTTGACAGTGACAGCAGGGTGCTAAAAGTAGACTCCTGTCTGGTATTTTCTTCTTCTTGTCACTGCTTGGCGTGAAGATTTTTGCGAAGTCAACAAGTAGAGGTCCTGAGGGTTAGCACATCAAAACAAATGATCAGTCGTTGAAAAAAAAAGCTGAAAATGACCAACTATAAGGAAAGCTTTTTAAAATTTTTTATTTATTTATTTTTTTTACTCCTCAGTTGCAAAAGGCTGATGTTCTGTTGTCACTTCACTGGATGGGTGGCGTTTTTCTTAATGCGATAGAATTCACAGAACTAGAGGCGTCGTAGGAGTTTCAAATTGATGCCATAAGTATGTCTACTGCGTGTCACGGATAAGTTTGAATCTCAGTGACCTCAAAGTCAGAGCCAGAGGTCATATTTTCTGAAAATCTTGTAAATGCAATAATTTAAAAAGGAGGTCACCTAGGATCACTAAATAGATAAAAAAAAAAAAAAATGATACAATTGGCACATCTAACAGAAATCTCAAGATGAGTTTTAATCCTGGTGACCTTGACATCAAGGTCAAAATAATACAAGAGATCAAGGTTTCGTTGCTTGTAAGAAGAGGCGATGTAGGATTTTGAAACGGATACCACAGGTGTGTCTACTAGGAGGCGGAGGGATAGCACTATTTTTGAGAACATCCAATTATATTATATTTTTTATATATATTCTTTTTAGCACTTTAAGGGCTAATCAGTTGTCTGAGAAATCACTTTTTTAAATTTATTTTGAAACAGGACATATTTGGACACCATGGTTGAACTGGGGACTCATCAGCAAATGATAGTGTCTGCAGGCTATCTTGGTTAGCAAAGTGCATTACTTATTAACTGTAACATATAATGGAATGCTGGAGAAATCTAACCACTTAAACCACTAAATACCAGTCCCTCAAAGGTACACACTTCTCTTGAATCCAAAGAAGTTAATTACATAAAAAGTCCTCCTGCGTACAATTGCCATGTTAAAAGGACTGAGTATAGAAACCAAAATGGTTTTTGTACTAAGTTGTAAACATGTTGACGTCTGCTGAAGCGTTCTGGCATGTGGTTAAAATGCCCCTGCAGCCACAGCAAGCTCTGCATACAACCTTGCTCAGCAACAGATGGCAATTAATAAATTTGACAAATAACTCCATCACCCCCAACCGGTCATGGTAGTTGGTTGTACCTCCCAGTGTCTGGTTCACCTGGAGCTTTTTTCCTGTTAAAAGAGTGTTTTTTTGTTTTTTTTCTCACTGTCATCAAGTACTTGCTCATAAGGGGTCATCTGATTGACTTTACAATATAAAGTGCTTTGAGGCAGCTATTATTGTGATTTAGTACTATATAAATAAATAAATGAAATGCATGTAAGAGCAGGTAAATATCCAGACATTCCTGTTAGGAGTGGGTGAAGTCAAAACGGAGTCCAAATTGATGATGAAGTGTTGGTCTGTAACTCCTGGATATGTTTTTTTTTTGTTTGTTTGTTTGTTTGTTTTTTTTGCTTGTGTTTGTTTGTTTTACTAAATCATTTCGGCTGCTGCTGAGTTTAATTTGATGGGTTCACAGCTTATTTTCCCACTAGCTGAAAAACCAAAAGTTCACCTGTACATTTACTCCTGTAGTCTGAACATGGATGAATGGTACACTCAATTGTCACTCATTGGGACTTTGGTCAGAGAAATTATAAGTAAAGCGATATTTCTGATGATCATAAGCGACACACACAAATATGAGTTTTTCTTTGTGTACAATTGGTCTTCTTATTTTGACACGGACACTGTTTGGCAGTTGGAGTCTGGAGGAAGAGGTCTAGAGGTTAATGAGCGCCAACTCTGAGCACCGGTCAGTAATGAGAGCAGACAATTGTTGCCAAGCAGAGTCACATTGAACACAATCGAGCTCACTTGACCATGAAGCCAAGCAAGAGGAGCAGGACAGCATGCGTCAAAGCTCTCCTCCACAAAGTGTTACAGTCACTTTTATTTGAGTTTCACAAACAACACTGGGGCAGGTGTGTTTGTCTTAGAAATCTGTGTGAGCAGGCTTTCATTTCCTAAGGGTGCACGTTGCACACTGTAGTACAAGAACTTAAACGATAGCGTCAGCTGAGTTAAATCGATACTTCGGCATTGCAGAAGCTGTTAGCAATGAATAATAGTATGGCTCAGCTGAGCTGAAGTGATGCACCGACTTGTATTGTAAGCTTTGCTTCCCATGCAGAACGGTATAAGTCAAGACAATGACAGTATCTTCTTCTGTTGTCAACCTGGAGAGATAATAATGAAATCGTTACTTTACACGCTGCCAAATGCATCACCCCCAATCTCCGCTAGCAAAAGCTGATGTCAGTGAGTAAGTGAATAAGCTGTAGATTTTTCATAAACTGAGGAGACTTAAAGCCAGAGGAGACAGTTTGGAAAGTTACTGAAGCACAGATATGTCCCTGTTAATCTGATGGATATGTCACACAGCCTTGTATGTATCATATTTTGGCACAGCTCTATTTTTTAGCTTACAGTCATGTGGCCCTGTAGTGGCCCTCGTCTGGAATGTGCATTGAACGAAGGACTTTTCACGCAGGTCTGTCTCCCCAGAGAAAACAGTCCTCTCCTCCCTCACAGCCTCCAACTCTCAGACGTCAAGTGGGGGAAATACCAGCGTGAGACCATTGTTTGAAAATGGATAATGTTTCTGCAGATCGTTTCTTTGCTGAACTCTGACATATTTCTTTGCTCTACTGCTCTGCCCACTTAATAACACTATGGAAAATATTAAATATTCAAACAGTTTTCTAATAAAAAAAAAAAAAGTTTACCATAGAGTGGTGGAAAAGCTAAACTGTTAGAGATGGATTAGAGCGGGAGATGAGGAGGAGGGCAGCTGCATCTTTCCTGCAATGGATCAGTCGTAGCTTCTTCTGCTAGGGGCCGATCTTTCAAACAGTCCTGCCTTTACTCCAAAAATATGGTTGAAGAATAAATAACAAAAGCTAACTTTGTGTTTTTTTGTTTTTTTTTTGTTTTTGTTTTTTATAACTAATGATCCCATTTCTTCTGTTTTTAGGCCATGGTTGCCTGTTACCCAGGTAACGGGGCAGGGTACGTGCGCCACATTGACAACCCTAACGGTGATGGACGCTGCATCACCTGTATCTATTATCTTAACAAGAACTGGGACGCCAAGGTACAGTTTTCCACTATTTGTTTCACTCAGGTGATATGTGTGTGTGTTCATCTAATGTTATTGCAATATTATAGAAATTTTGTATTCGGTAACCTGGGTAAACCCTCAGGGATTCGCATTATGTACTTTGGAAATAAGTACTTATGTTTCTGTTATGCATTTGTCTTGTTTGTAGAAACAAGGCGGGTTGCTGCAGATCTATCCTGAAGGCAAAAATGTGGTAGCCAAAGTTGAACCTCTCTTCGACCGGCTGCTCATCTTCTGGTCTGACCGCAGGAACCCACATGAAGTTAGGCCAGCCTACTCAACTCGGTTAGTAACATGTGCAAATTAATTCATGCAAAATCATGCAATCAGGTGTTGGCAGCTGTTTTCTGTTGCTCAGTTCTATAAATTTACATCATATTTAACATATAATTTAGGCTTTTTGTTCATTTTACTTCAGCCTGGTCATTGCCGCTGTCTTTCTACAGTTGATTATATCTGTATAGAAAACTGGGTTTCACATGGGTTGAAGTTTCCTTGATGCTCACATGAGATAATTCGGACCCACTTTAGAGACCGACGTAAGCGCTTGCCTGTTTACCGAGGTCACGTGACAAGTAGCCTTTTACTCTCCCATCTCCTCTCCTCTGCGTCTTGACTGCTGGGGGGCGAGGTGGGGCCGGCAGCAGGAAGTATGTGTTTCCTGAGGAGGTGGGTGGGGGGGAGTGGGGAGGAAGGTTCGATTGCAAGACTCGTGCTGGAAAGGCAAAGACATGAGAGACAGGAATAAACAATACAGCCCCACAGGAGAGATGAGAAACAGCAGGAATTAACTCTATGCTGCCTGTGACATCTGCGCCCTCGACCACTTTAGTTTTTGTTTGTTTGTTTTTTTTAGTGACGTTGTGTCTGTTCCGACCATCGTGTTCCCGCTTTATCAATTTATAAAATTCACCGACACAGTAGATTTCTGACACTAGATAATGTCTTTTTGTTTCCGTTTTGAGCCATAGTTCTTTGTCCATAAAAAGCTGATCTTTTATTCTTATGTCAGCCTTTACCTCTTGTCTCTTGCAGCTATGCCATCACGGTCTGGTACTTTGATGCCAAAGAGAGAGCAGAGGCTAAAGAGAAATACCGATTGGGTGAGTTTCTTTTCAGTTAAATGCCTGTTTTTACTCTTCCTAGTCTTGAGCAGTGTTACTTCTTGTTCCATTTGGTGTAATTTGTTGCTGCATGACGATTAATATGCCTTTTCTGTTCTTGCATCCATAGCAACAGGACAGAAAGGTGTTCAAGTGCCTGTCACTCAACACAGCAGGACATAAATCTCATCTAGTGACTGGAGAGCACTCTCAGAGCATTACGTGCCTTCCTTAACTGTTAATGGACGTTGTAATCATTAAGAGAGACGCCGTTAAGCTATTCATCACCGCAGCCCTTCAAGTGTCGGCCGTCAGATTCACATCACGGGCCGTGATGTAATATTTTTGCTGCCATATGACTGGGCTGCTGAAACGCAGAGCACAGTGAGCAGGATTGTATGGCAAAGGTCGTACTTGGGCGTCGTGGCAGAAGAAGAAGGAAAATTACTCGAGCTTCTCACTGAATCTCCTATGAACACAGCAAGCTGAAAAACTTTATTGCAGTGTTTGCCTGCCCAGTTATCAGCGGTGTATTGAGAAATCAACGTTCTTACTCTGCTCTCGTGTTTTGTTTTGTTTTTTCCCCAAGTTGAAACACAAAGAGCATAAGTGGTAAATCGATGGTCAAACAATAGAAATCAATGCCATGAGATTCCTTACTCCCTCTCAACTGAGAGACAGTGCCCTTGTCTCATGATGTGGGCAAGACAAAAGAAATGGGCCATGACAACGCAAAGAGTGGCTGTCAGCCACGATGCAGTGGACAGTCGCACCGTGGCACTCATTCAGTCCTGGTTGAAGGACTAATTCTTGCATGAGGACAGCTCTACACCGTAGTTTTACACTGTATAGCACACTATGTAGGGTTTATAACATGTGGGCTCTTTTGCAACAGCCTCTCAAAAATGTAAGTACAGTAAAAACACGAATCCAGCATGAACCTTTTTTCTTTTTATAATCTTTAGTAGATGCAGTGTGTGTGTGTGTGTGTAACAGACTTTCAAAAGTAAAGCTGTTCTGCATACTTGATGGAGAGTCCTCTGTAAATGACTGAAATACATGGCTCGCATATGAGACAAGAGGCAAGATGTTCACTGACAGTGGACAATACAGGGTTTGAAGAAACAGACTGTGGTTTGTGAGGCTGTGTGTGTGCGTGTGTGTGCGCAGATCCAGCTTGATTCTTAACAAAATGGAAACAACAAGTTACCGTCAGTGTGGATGCTGTTGAACAAATCTATCCACCCCCTCAAAAAAAAAAGAAAGAAAAAAGAACCAGATGACTAAGTTAAACTTAGTAGTAATTAACAGAACGATTAACCTCAGTCTGTATACTCGAGACCTTTTCATGTACAAAGCACAGAGTAAACACTGTAAAGGTGAACAAACAGCCAGGTGAAAATATTTCCTGCTTGTGTGTGGGATCGAGTATTTGTGTGTAAATGCGCATGTGTCCATCGAATCCCACTGTCTTGAAGAGGGCTGCAGGTGTTGTCTCAGCGTGTCTTAGATTGACTGAAGAGAAGGTTTTTTTTTTTTTATTAAAAAAAAAGCACTTTATTGTTTCAAATGCTATGCGTGAATGATAGAGGGGGGGGAAACATGATAAAAATGTAGATTAATGCCTTTATGCTGTGTATAATATGATTCATTCAAATGCAATAGAAACTAAAACAATGAGGAAAAAAATGAAACTTTTCTTTTTTTAATGTATTTAATTAAAACTTTTCTGTTTTATACACGGAAATTGTAATTGATTTACTGGGGGGGAGGAAAAAAATTCTAACCTGAATTGTAGTTTACCTTTGCTCTCTCATCTAAGATGAAAAGAAAACTACTTCCAATACATTTTTAAATAAACATGTTTTCCAATGCCGTAATCTCATTTGAACTTTGTAAAGCATTGTGACTATAAAAGTGATTTGTTCTCCAAATATCGTATAAATGTCTGCTTATATTAAAATAAAATGTCAAGCCCTTTTTTCAACGTTCCAATGCCAGTTCACCAAAGTTCTCTCTGTGTAAAGGCAGATGCTAACTTTATCAGGAAACTGATAACATGATTGTCCTTATGAATCATGATAACATATTCCAACTAGCAGGCTCAGAGTTGCAGATTTAAATGTTCATAGGTAAGTTGTTATGGGTACGCCTGATCCAAAAAGTGTCTCTAAAGTTTATTATAAAGCGTCTTTTACAAAGTGCCTGACATCAAAAGAACCTTAAATAAAAGAAAAACATCTAAACTGATGCTTTAATGGCACAAGGCCAGAGATATGATTACCCAAAGTGTTTTTAGCTAGGGTTTTTTTTTTTTAATTAAGGGAAAAGTGAGTCAAAATGTTTTGGAGCCTCCCACACTCCATGTGTTTTAAAGTGACTATATGGGACCAGCAGTAAGCAACGAAGGCATAAGGGACCAGTTGGAACAGTGGGTCAATAAAAGCTGTGAGATATACTGGGGTGTGTTACAATTTAACGCTTTAATAGTTGAAACAACATTACACTGAAAATCAGTGCCAACAGGTCTAATGGAGAGATGAATCCAAATTTGAACATTCTGGGTCAAATCATTGTCAATATATATGTGGAGCAGGTCAGGAGAAAACATGATGCATTTTCGCCCGTGGTGTTGGCTAAGACATTCACCGAACTCCCCAGTTTAAGGCTTGGAGGAAACAAATTCAGCTTCAGGGGATCGCAAGCTGAGTTACTGCTATTTCCAGTCCCAGGCCTGGATAAGTGGAAGGGTTGGATGAAGAACTGCACCATATCAAATGTGTGGATCCATTAGCTGTGGTAATCCCTTGGGAAATAAGGGAGGAGCAATGTTGTTATAAATTAGAACTTTCATATGCTGTAATATGTTGAGACCAGACATCTACCCCACATGGGGATATGACCCATGAAAACTTACCCAAAATGCACTTTTTAAATTTTCTCTAGTGAAGTAGAGAAAACATCACAAAACATGTAAGAAGAAGGCTCTGATGCTTGTTTTTGTTACTCTGATTCAAAGCTGTTAAATTGCTGAGTCGTTTCTAATGAACCTATTGATGCTCAAAGTTAATTACAGCTATCGTGCATAAAAAATCCTTTAAATCTTACACCTACTATCTTTACATCCACACAAGTCACATTGTGCATTCATGGTCAAAGTCATTGATAATTACTAGATAAATAACATTTTTTACAAGAATTTGTTAAATTCTTGTAAAAGCTTACATGTAAAAACCAAAGAAGTGACATTTCCCCAAATATTTTGTTAAAATTAAAAAAACAAAACAAAACTAAATCAATGTTAAATTTCATCTTGAATCCAAGCACCTTTGTCACCCTGTACGTTCAAGTACAGTGATGACAGGTAGACCTTAACCTTTTTTCTTTTTTCATAGTTGTGAGATTCATTATCATTGTTTAATGCAACAGCTTCTGCTAACAACCCGAGTACCCTTCACCGAGCTGGAACACACTGTTGCCTGAACATTAGGGGATGTTAATTGCTTTAGATTTTGATATCCTTTGATCTTTAAGTGAGTTTTCATGTAAAAAGCCTGAACATATTATTTTGAATTTAATATCCCGAGCTGTGTCAAACAGAACAAACAACAGCAAGTTTTCATATTCTGTTGCACTTATTGTCGTGTATGAGTAAAAGAATTTTATGAGTTTGACTTCATGTGATGACATTTCAGCTCCATTAGCTCGTCATAGTAACGTGTAAAATTAATGACAGATTTTAGGGCTTCATTATTGCCATGATAACTAATAGGATCACAGACAGCTCAATTTGTTTAATGTAGACACACAACGAAGGCAAGGAAACACACAACAGCAACATTTGACGCAGGTCATCTCGACCCTTTCAGTTATCGCCCTCACGACAGTGTAAGTAACCACATATCAGAATAGACTGCCAACATAACTGCCTCCTGCTGCTGGCAGAGAAATCCCCCTCGGTGCTCATCAGTGTTTTTACATAAAAATAAATTATCAATGTAGTGCACTCTCACAGTCTCTGTTATTATGATCCAAGTTTCCTCCAAATGATCTTGAGCAAATGTCAAAAATGAGTAGTAAAATTTAACAAAACACTTGCTCAGACAATGCACTTTTATGGCTCGTTTTGCTGTTTGGGAGCACTGTTACAGGTTCCTCTTTCCTCCTGCAGTCCCGGAGGCTCACCTCAAATAGGATTTGTACTTTTGTCATTTTTAATTTTTAAATTTACTGTTTTACAATGTCCCTGTGTGATACTGGATAAGGAAAGATTCAAGCCCTACCCTTAGTTTTCTGATTAAATGCAACAAAACAGCACCTCATTTTTTAATGTAAAGGTGGTTGTTTTTTATATTCTTACTCATTGCACATTTAGAAAGCGTCTGTAATGTGGCCTGTCTCCTTAGCCCATAGGCTAAAATGCATCATTAAAGGAGCAAAAGTTATTGTTCTTCCTGGTCCATCCGACTTCTATCATATGTAGCTTGACTGGAGTCCATTTGTATCTTAAATTTGTTGGACATAATAAAGAAATGCTGGATCTTGTCCATGTGAAGTCCCAGTCACACAGGTCCTTAAACTGGTCCACGACCATCTCTGATAACCAGCAGTCACCAGGGAAAATAGTATATTCCTCAGTGCCTCTGCCTTGACAGAGGTCGCAAAGATCTTGGATTGCAAGGGGGTTGTGCACCGGTCTCCAGCTCTGTGTGACTGGGGCTTAAGATTTTACACTTGCTGATGTATGTCAGAAGGAAAACTAACCAATGACACACATATAAGTATACGAGAAAGTTTCTGCAGTATTGAACATTTCCAAGGTGGGGATGCTGCAAAGTAAACTGACCAGATGAACGTTCAGTCACTTGAATGACTCACAGAAATTTTAAAAGGTAACTGTAAAACGGTAATTGTAACAGGCACTGGGAGACAAGTGAAGTTAGAGAGCAAGTAATGTAAAACGTTATAGCAGTCCTGAATCAAAACCTTTCTTGTAGAGTCTAGAATCTCAGGTTACAAAGCATACCATTGAAAAAACTCTGAAGTGATGTGGAGAAAACTCCTGCAGCGTATTCCAGTCCGAGTCTGGACCTGAAGCCAGATAAGCACTTACTCGTGCAGTGATTGAGCTTTGATATCTATGTTAAGAAGAACTGGAGGAAATTTCAAGAGAAAATTTGATCAACTTTAAAAAGTCATTCCAAAGAACACTTGCTGCTGCTTTAATCAGGTACCAAGTAAGAGGCTCAGGGTTGTGGGGTGGCTGGAGCCTGTACCAGGACCTGTAGGTTGACCTGGACAGAACTATAATGCACCCAATTACTTCTGGGGGGGAAAAAAGAAAACAAAAAAACTACCATAATTTAGTCTACTGACTGAGCATTCTCATGATTATGTCACTTATGTTTTTGCTTTTTCTTGTATTGTTGTTGTTTTTTGTTAAACAATAAGGAGAAATTGCTGATTCAGGAACTTTGCTCGTATTTTGCTTGCTGACAGAGTTTTGTATTTTCTGTTGTTTATTTGTTAAATATTTAAATTAGCACAGACAGCTATTTGTATCTGATTATGGAGTTGCTCATGGGTTAAAAAGACAAAAACAAAACAATGTAGCAGTATGTTTCAGCAGCTTGGTGGCAAACACTTTTATTGCTGTCATGTTGTGCCACCTTGTGGTTTATTTCCCTTCACAAACGAACAATCTTCTCGGTTGTAATGTCATGTGTAACCACTAGATGTCAGCACTTACTATTAAAAGTTTTCATGATGCCAACTTCTTGTAAATGGGGCACTGTGGAGCTTGGCCTGATGTAAGCTTCTCTCACAATTTCGCCTTTCTTCTGCCACCTTTGTATGGTGGAGTGTACTAGCTGGGATCAAACACACCCACATACATGTAGTACTGATTAAAACAAAACTGGGCTTTTGTGATGACACTGTAAAAGCTGATTTAGAGTAAAAATCTGCACCTTAGGTAAGGGACAGTTCACAGTAGTACCTTGTGACCAATCACTTTATAGTAAAAACAATGGACATGTGGTACATTACTTGACTGATTTTACAAATTTAAGCGCTTTCTGTCTGTTTTTTGGTTTTTTTTTTAACACTTAACATGTTCAGTCCAGTAACAGATGATGACAGATGATGACGTGATTCTCCCAAGCTATTTGTCCTCAGCTGTTTGAAAGTTACTGCTGACACAAAGTGGTCCCTTTCACTCTTTTTGTCAGCTGGGATGTCCAGTGCAGGTTTTAGGTAATGACAGCAGTGTTTTGTACTTTGAACCTTTCAAATCCATGTGGTTTGCTTTTGCTTTTGCAAACTTCAAAATCTCTTCATTTGACCAATCACTGTTGTTGTTGTAATGTGATGTTCCACTACTCAGAGAAACTACTTTCCCTTTAATTATTTTTCTGTACTTTTCCTGGATTTAACTGTGTCATATTGCACGTCCATGCAAATGTTTTATTAGTGTCCAGCTGTATCTTAGCATCCATATCCCCTGATCTCATCATTTATATGGCTCACAAAAATGACTCTTTCTGTGAAGTGATGCAGTTCCTATCAGATATCTTGGATTTTGTTCTTTAACCTTTGAACTACTGTAAGTATCAAGAAAACGTGCCACATGATTAGAGATCAGACTTCTTATAGCGAGTAAACAATTGACATTTCTATAGTCTTATGTTCACTGAAAGCCGCATGGCTGTGACAAAGCTGTTGGTCATATCATAAAGGGGAAGGTGGCAATTTACACACCATGTAAACTGTTCAAAATGTGCTATTTTAAGTGCATGGTGTATTGCCTGCTTTATCTTAACACTAAGAGGTTCCGTTCACTTTCAAATTAATATATTATAAAGATCCCAATCTGATATTTATAAGAGGAATTTGTGTGACACAGCGAGAGGAAAATGGGGCGTGACGAAAGCTGGCAGTTCACTTGATAAGAAGGGCAAGCACCATTATGATGATGATTTACTATACAGTGAATCATTTTTATGAGAAGGACAAAGAAGGAAGTTCTGAAAGGGTTTGTGAACAGGCATGCCAAATGTAAAAATAATTTTGCTCTGAACAGCTTTTCTCCTGGTCGTTCTTCTTCGTCTTTTTCTTCTTCTTCTTCTGTATTTGTGTGCATGTGTTATATGTTTACGTGATTGATTTTAAGTGATCATTGAACATGTCTGTCTTTATTGAGGAAGTAAGGACCATATTAAAATATCAAAGCAAAGGCACCGGGAATGCTGTTATCAAGTATATAACGACATGCTTTTTCGCCCCCTGCAGTCTCTTTGCTGCCTCTCATTTCACCTTGGAATGTAGGCGCAGGTTGAAAACAACAAATGGAAAATATTATGGGATATTACAGCTTCTTCTATTGCTGCAGATCAAGCCAAGACTTTTTTTTTTTTGAGAACATGGCATTTCTGTGATGAACAAACAAATAAACAAACAAACAGCAAAGGTTTTCCCATAAATTGTGTCCACGATTGAGAAAAGTTGGTAGCCTTATTTTAAAAAACAAAACAAAACAAAACACAAACAAATATCAATCCATTAAAATAGAATATAGTTAGTAAAGGGAAGCAGACTGGTTATGGTCGTCCACTTATGCCTCTTAACTTAATATAGTAGTCCAATGAAATAGTTTTCTCTATTAAGAGCCAAAACTAAATGTACAGAAATGAAAGCTACTTGCAAAAAGGCAAACACGAGGAAATCGTATGATTTCTCTAAAAAAAAGAAGAAAGCAAAGCTCAGTGGAGATTAAATGTTGGGATTATTGCTGGCACATCGGTATTGCTTAGGCATGGGGAGCACGAGGCCAAACTGACAGCATTAATTATTCTGAACCATACAGTTTAGTAATATATATTTTTCAAAAACTATAAACTTTATTTGTTACACTTTTATATTACTGGACTGATTTTAGACTTTTTAACTCTTGATTTATATTTTTTAACAATAGGGAAACTAAATTCTTAACTTAAAATTGTTACAACTTAAAACTCATAAATATGTAAGTCGAAGAAAATTTTTATTACGACAATGTAGGAATACGTATCAAACTTAAAACTGTTTTCATATTTTATAAATACAGGGTTGATAAACACATGGTTCGTCGTGTCATCATTAGACTACAATGACCTGGATGACTGAGAACCTTCACAGACACATGGTTTATCTGTATTCATTTTGCCCCATGCAGAAACAGTCCTGGAATCTTACAATCTGTCAATTTCAGTGATGAGAGTGCACTTAAGCAGCATTTCTTCGAATGCGCCCAGTCCTACATATTGCAGCTGCACAGTCACGTTCAGGTCAAACCAAAGATTCAGATTCGGGGTTGATCGTGGCTTAAAGAGTTGGTAGTTCATCTTGTAATCGGAAGGTTCGAGCCCCGACTCCGACAGTCTCGGTCGTTGTGTCCTTGGGCAAGACACTTCACCCGTTGCTGCCTACTGGTGGTGGTCAGAGGGCCCGGTGGCACCAGTGTCCAGCAGCCTTGCCTCTGTCATTGCGCCCCAGGGCAGCTGTGGCTACAATGTAGCTTGCCATCACCAGTGTGTGAATGTGTGGATGACTGTAATGTAAAGTGCTTTGGGGTCCTTAGGGACTAGTAAAGAGCTATATAAATACAGGCCTTTT
>VUQR01013208.1:0-22861 GCA_015108515.1 Hemichromis elongatus | reverse complement strand
TTGTATTCAGCATCCCTGAGTCAAAATTTGGTTGAATCACCTTTCACTTCAATTACAGCTGCATGTCTTTTGGAGTATTTCCCTGCCGGCTTTGCACATCTATAGACTGCAACTTTTGCCCATTCTTTGCCAAATAGCTTCATTTCAGTCAGTTTGAATTGAGAGTGTCTGTGAACAGCAATTTTCAAGTGTTGAGAGAGATTCCTAATAGGATTTAGGTCTTGACTTTGTCTGGGGCACGCTAACACGAATTATGCTGCCATCACCATTTTTTATGGTGGGGATGATGTGTTCAGGTTGACACCCCACCCCCACCCACCCGATCCCACCTGCCAGATATGAAAAAGGCCTGCATTTATGGTCTGCATCACTGTACCCTAGAAATTTCCTCTGTGAACACACAAGGTAAGTATTGACTTTTTGTTTTTTTATATCTGAATTGTGCAAAATGTATTTTTTTTTATCTGTTATTTTATGCATATTGTCAAACACTACATGCAGTAATGCATACTGTAGATTTATATTACATATAGTGATATTAGGTAAAAACCAAACATTTTTGATAAATAAGTTAAGTCAAGTCATATGTGGTACATGTGGTACAGTACGCAGTGAAATGAGACAACGTTCCTCCAAGACCATGGTGCTACATATTACATATAACAGACAATCAACACAGGACTACATAAAGTGCAATGTGCAAAAATTGCAAAAAAAAGAAAAGAAAAAAAGACAACAGCAGACAGAAGAGATTGATACAGACACAACAGTGCAATAGAAATGTGCAAAAGACTGAGTATTTTGCAAAAAACACACAATAACACAATAACTTTGTGTTTCTAACTGATGTAAAGTTGTTAGTTGTTATGTACATGCCATATAGAACCTTCTAAGGTTATAGTTTGATACATTTTAATCAACATGACTGGAACATTTCTTCTGGCTGTAGATAAAAAAGTATAAGATCTTTAGTAGTGATGTCCATGTTGTGTCATATTAACAGAGGGTGCAAAAATGATCAAGAATCAACATCAGAATTCAAAGTTGGTTCGATTCAATTCAAGTTGACAGTCAGTCGAAATACCACTGAATTGCTGTTTATCTTTAGTCATGAATTCAACATTGCTTTCTTTAATATTAACCACAAATGCAAAAGGGAATAAGAATTTTGGTTAATGTTAATCTGGTAAATTTAGTCTAACAGTACAATCTTGATTTAATATCTTTGCAAACTATCAGTGTTGTACCAGTTTTACCTGTATACCTCACTTTAACCTTGCAACTGCTAACAACCTGCAGCAGCCACTCACCATTAGGCTGGAAAAGACAGATTTTTCCTAATATGCTTAAATAAGATTCTAAAGAAAATAAACTGGATAAACATTGTTAGCCGGTCTTGCAGTACAGCCGGGGTTCACGTAGCTTTGGAAAGTCTCTAAAGATTTGCCATTTATCTGATTCACACAGGGTTCACATGCCATCAGCCGCATGTTACATTCACAACTGATAACACTGACTGACATAATCCCAAAGCCATAGGTTTGATTGTTATGTATGTGTAATTCACACATCTGTCTTTTCCTTTAGGCCATGTGACAAGACCTAAACATAAACTGACACCTTAACAAATGCTGCAGTGTTGCTATGGCAATTACAGGAAGCACTGTGATTGTGAACTAGTGGTTTTAAGGTCAGCAAATCCTTGAACCAGAATCTAATGAAAAGACAGAAAACGTCCATTTTCTTCAGTGAAGAAAGTCTCTGGAAGTGTCATGATTTGGGCAGAGCTAATCGGTCGACTAGGCTTGCATATTTCTGCTGTATCTCTAATAGCAAAGCATTTACCTTGTAGTGTACCTTGTCTGAGCATTTCCATAAATGAGCTTTTTACACCATCAGATTGCTTTTCGCCAGCGCTAATTTTTCAACTCTAAAACCGTAAATAACCCATCATGAATAATTCAGCTGAACGATATGCATAGTCACAGATTAATTTTAATGAAGTCAGCTTGACTAATGAAGCTGTCATCAAGTGCTGTGTCTGCCTGGTCCAGATACACAGAGGGAAGCATGGAAACAAGCCCAACTCAGCAGAGGAAATCGATAGATAGCTTTTCAAGCCAACAATTTTGTGCTGGTGAGCAGACCCTAAAAGTCAATAAAAGACACAATTAAGGTAGTGGTTATGTGCACTGCAACACAAAACACCACTGTCTCATTAATTGCCTTCAAAAACTACAAATGATAGCAATTCACTGTGTCATACTCAGGCTCAATGTCAGCCAAGAGCTTTGCTAAAACGAGAAACTTGCACTCCCCCTGCAAAAAAAACCAAAAATCAAACTACACTGTACGGACATAAATGCAACACTTTTGGTTTTGCTCCCATTTTTGATGAGATGAACTCAAAGATTTGAAACATTTTCTACATACACAAAAGACCCATGACTCTCAAATATTGTCCACAAATCTGTCTAAATCTGTGTTAGTGAGCACTTCTCCTTTGCTGAGATAATCCATCCCCCTTCACACGTGTGGCATGTCAAGGTTCTGTTTAGACAGCATGAATATTGCACAGGTGTGTCTTAGACTGCCCGCAATAAAAAACCACTCTGAAATATGCCGTTTCATCACACAGCACAGTGCTGTATTTATTCCTCCGCAATTGTGTGCGATTTTTTTACACTGCGCCAATTGATTGGCAACTTTATAGGAGCTGAGTTGAGCATTACAAATTAGAAGTTTTATTTTTAAAAAGTCCACTAAATTGTCTTTGTGCTCTGGATGTTTTATCTCCAGGTGGTGTCTTAGCTTGTTTGGCTTTAAACTGTTACAAGCTAGCACTTTAAGACAGACAACATACTGTGGCCTCTCCTCATTACCCACCGTTGTGCAGGTGAAGCCAAAGGCAAAGGAGCCCCGTCAAAAACCTGTCTATTACGCTAGCAATGTTGAAGCATTCTTTTTTTATTAATACTGTGTATGACAGTTATGTCGCTGTTCTCCCAGTCTAAATGGGGTAACAGTAAACATAACGTAGGTAGCAATTATCTTAGCCAAAAGCTATAATTGCTAAAACCATTTCCTAGGTCTGTGGATTATTTTTTTCAATTCATGAAGGGTCAAGCCAACACTGAAAACCCATGTGATGATTATGTCTCTAATGACGTTGCTTTTCTTCCAATCAGCATTCACTGCATGGACTGCAGTAAACTGCTGAGCAGAAGATGATTTGTGCTCCACTGTAGTATTATCGTCATCAGTTCAACATCTTAATTTGTCTAATTCTTGCTAATGACTAAATGCTATTAGCCCCTGATGTACTTGTTTTATGTGTTTTCATTTATTGCCAATTGTTTAGAATTAAACATAATAAGCTAGTGAAAGGATATCTGCTTAGCATCAGTACGTTAACATTATTATTGTGAGTAGCAGCGTGCTGACATTAGCATATAGATGAAATCCCAGTTGCATCTGCATCCAGCCTGACGAGCCGCTAGCATGGCTGTTGTCTCTTGTTTAAATGTAATTTCCATTGCTTTGAATGCACACCGTACATTTGCAGCGGGTAGATAGTCAGACGGAGCTCTACAATCAACATTCCAGCTTCTGATCACACACAGTCGATGGAGTCAGTAGACATAGAAAAATTGGCTCGTCTTTCATGTCGACAATGGGCTTGATTCAAAGCAACCTGCCTGCGACACTCACCCTGCATTTCTGTATGTACTTTAATGTTCAAAGCACTAGAGAAACTAACATAGTTGAGAGTGTGGTTTCCTTTGTAGAAAAGTAAAAAAATCTGTATTAGCCTTTAGTAGCTCAGTGGCTTGTGGAGTGAGTGGATTTGACATGATATAGACAGATACACAGACTGGATACTTTTTCTAATTTGTTTTTTCTTAAAGGTTAATCCTATCCTTTCAAAAATAAAAATATTGGAAAAAATAATTTCAGAGTCTAGGACAAAGATGTACTCTATTGAAATCTAATAGTTATTAATGATTATCTTCATTGTAGCCCTTAATTTAACACCCGATGCAGCAGAAAATACATGGCAGGGTCTATATAGATATATAGTAGCTTACATATGAACTATCGTTACCAAAACAATACAATAAGACAGAAAGGAAAAGCCAACAAAACTGATTATATGGGAAAGGTCAAGGCTGAGCATATTACCAGTGTGCTTCCTCTCTGTCTATTTACAGAATGTATTTTTCTGTCTTGTTCTGCATACTTTGTACGCTGCTACTTTCCGTTATTATTTCATACTTAGCGCTGAAGGGAGTTTTTCCCATATTTCTACTCTACACACTAATCCTGGGCTCGGCATTACTGATTGTGGAAAAGCAGAGGACACTTTACAGTCCCTCCTACATAACCTTTTGGACAGAATACTTCCAGCAGACTGTTGAATCTTTAAATCAATTCAGTACAATCTGCCTAGAAGAAAAGACGTAAAATTGAATTAGCCTTACTCTTAGACCTCTTGACTTTATTCACTTTGTTGGTTGCTGGAAATGGCATTGCACTCCTTTTATCAGCTGATGTACCCAAATCTTTCATCTTTAATAATTATTTACACAGTCATGGTCAAGAATACAAGTCAGTTTAAATTTAAGCTGATGATGCTCTTTCGTATCATTTGTTTAATCCCACATGTACATGGATCAAGGATGCAATACTAACCACTATAATTTGGCTTAAGCTATAAAGAGCAGCAAACTCAGAGCATAGCTGAGCTGATCACTGCAATGCCAAAACAGATAATCAAATATCAGTGCAAATTATTTTGTAATTCCCAGTTCCCGCTTTTCCACTGCTGCACTAAATCTTAGTGTTTCCCAATCTACTTAATTCCACATCAACCCCTGAGTTTAATTAAAAATAGCGTGAATTAATTTGAGTCATTATTCAATATATATTAAAAAGTTAGTGTAAAGCTCACACATAATAAAAAGAGAATCAAGCAGCAAAAGAATGTTATCCAGTTATGAAAAGCTGATTAAAAATGTACTAAATGTTTGAGAGATATATGGATATAAAAGCATTCAACAAAGGTTGCGAGCGTGGAAAGAAATGCATAACACAACATCAACTCTTTACTGTTTTGAAATGGGAAAATGCGATTAGGAATTGCAGTTTAAGTATGAATACAGCTGTGCATGTCTACACATTGGGTGATCAAAGTTGATTCTGATTGATTACCAAGATGTAGCCATGACAGAGTCGCTCTTTCCTTTATACGTGTTAGTTAAAAGAGGAAGCGAAAGAGGCCATTCAGCACATACAAAGCATGGTAGACAACTTCTGAAGCCAAGTTATACATTCATTCATTCTCCTCTGAGGAAATGGCCCATAGACCAGACCAAGTAAGCAGTGAGGGGACCCTGGTTTATACGGTGTAATACGCTCAGATAACAAAGTTGGTACAAATGTAGCTCTTATTTTACTGATAATTAGTAAAAAGAAGCCAGACTGGTTGCTAATTAAAACTTCTGGCTGAATTCTAGCTTCAGATTTATGCCTGGGTCAAAGACTTTGAGTAGCAGATCTACAAAGACACAGGAAATGCATGAATTACACAGTGATGGAATGGGTTCAATTAGCTTTGATACAAGACACGGATATAAGATAACAATCAAAAGGAGCTCCAGTGGCTTTGATGGTTGAGTTTCCAGAAATAATACAATCATTAGAGTTAACACTCAAATGCTTGCATGAATCCACACCTGCCTGACTTAACAAATGCGTATAAAACCGTCATTAACTTGAAGTTGATGGCCATCCTTTTTTTAGTAGACATGCCTCTATAAATTCTGGTGTGCATTCTTTTTGCACTAATATTTATAATGCAAGGTGTGACTGCCATGGCTATAACTTCATAGTTTATCAGAATAGGCTTTAATGACTAAATGTGAACGCATATGCATGACAGTTTTCATACTTTTTATACAATGCATTCTCTTGGATGAAGAAAATATGCAGTGATATAACCCAAAAAAAGAGTTTTAGTTATACAGTGCCAAAACACAACAACAATTGCCTCAAGGTGCTTTATATTGTAAGGTAGACCCTACAACAATGCACTTAAGCACATAAATTAGCACTGAGCCCAGTAACTGCTGACCTTTGTGTTCTGACAAACCTCATGTTTTTTGTTTTTTTGACATGATCAGCAATTGACAGGATTTAAAATGACACTATACAACACATCGCATATTAAAATTTGAATGATGCAAAATAGTTGTTTTGCAGACAGATGACTGTTAATGATGTAAAGTTAATACGTCCACAATTTGTGATGTGGAACAATCATGGCCAGTCACACAGTCTTGGAGACCAGATTGCAACCATCTGACAACCACTGGTCATGAGGGAAAATGAGTATTTCAACAGGTTGATGTGAGTTAGAGCCCTAAAGACACAGATCAACAGAATGGTCACTGACCTGTCACGTCTGTCACTAGACACAAATGTGTATTCCCCACAATTCTGGAGTACAATCAGGATGGACACTAAGACTCAGCTTAGCATTGATAGAGTACTCGCCATTGGTACTGAATATAATCCTGTAAACAAATTGATGGAAATTATTGATACAGTTGCTAGATAGGTGGTAGAGGGGCTTTAAGCAGCTGGCTAAATTGCTAATCTCAAAATATAGCATGCAAGGTAAAGTCTTAGTCTACGATGACCTGGATGTCTGAGAACCTTCACAGACATCCAAGGTAAAAAATATTTTTCCACTTTTCCTATGTGACAATATTGTGCATATGCACATGTTACAAGGTTAACTTACTTTATTATTTACTTTTACAGTTAACAGCCAAGTAACCACATGTGCTCTTCATGTTTTAATCATTTTTCTAAGCCTTTCAAATATTAGCATATGCAGCAGTGACAGGAAGTTACACTCTAAAGATAACCTGTTACTGGTTAGTTACCTTTTTATCTGCAAGCGTAACTGAACTGAGGGGATATGCTAGTCACATGTAAGGGGTATTTGTGGATCCTCAGCTTATCGCGGTCCCAGGCTGAATTATATGCCATTGCATTATGACTGGCATTGTGTCATCATGAAACACATAATGCACACCTTCTTTTTGGAGTCTTTGCAGTTATATTTGGCAAGATGTGTTCTGGATGGTTATGTTTGCTTATTCTGAGGTATTTGAGTTCGCCATAACTTGGTAAATTAAACTCATTAGTTCCATCAACCCTTCCCTAGGGGCACCGTTAAAATATTTTGGAACACCTACAACATCAGCCTGTGATGCTTTGACGCTGATAACTGCACAGCAGGTGAGTTTTTGGACCAGCCTGTCAAATTCATAGATTCATACTAATTCTAAGTATTAGTATTTAATATGACATGACATGGGTAGCTTCTTTAAACTATCTCGACAAAGGAAGAGTGTACCTTTCTTAATGAATAGTTTGTATTTTAACAATTTATTTGCTGTTCCTATTGTAAGTTTGTATTTAATTTACTTAAAATTGTCGTACATTTACAATTACAATGTGTGAGAAAATCATATCCAGCTTTACATTTAATTGTTTATGTGTCTTTTTGATTTTTGCACAGTTCAAAAATCAGTTAAATTAGTTCACTTGCTTTGTACATGCATCTCCTGTTGTGTGCTTGTTATTTATTTATTACTTTCCAGGACAGTAAAAGTTCAGATGTGCTGTATGTAGTTAATTTGGGTTGTGGTGAGGTGGGTGGTAGGAAATGTCTTTAACCGGGAGTTAATCCCATTTTAAATTTTGAAGCCTCGTAACACCTCGGGCAGCTTTGCCTTGGTTCTTGGATTAAATTGGAGTCCCTGCTCTTTATTTACCTACTGCCACGGGGAATCCTCGCGTTAAAGCTACATTGGTGATGATTTTGTTCTTCAACACACACATGCACTTAACTCAGGGCAAACAAACTCAGAGCTCATGAAACTTTCGGTTCTAGAACACCTGATCAGAGTTGCCGATCTCAAAGTTAATCAACTCAGAGTTTATCATTGGACCAGCTGTTTAAAAAAAAACAAAAAAACAACAACAACAACAAAAAACCCCCACCCAAACAAGTAAGAAAAGACAGTTTGGAGAAAATTAGGAGAATTAATCAAACAAGAGTTCACCTTTGAGATGAAATTGATTAAAACCCTCAGATTTCTATCAGTCTGTTTTACGTTTTCAGTAACTGTGTTTCATTCACAACGTTTCCCACACAGAGATAAAACCCAGAACTACACTAGCCTGAATACTACAATACAACAATACTAACTTTATAGAAAGAGAAGACTGAAATAAGGAAAGCCCCGATTACAGATCTGCTCCAAAGCCTCCTGTTAGGACCCTGAACGCCACAGAGGACGCGGTGCTGCTGCACTGTGAGGCTGAAGGATGTTATCCTAAACCTGAAGCACAGCAGTGTAGGCCACTACTACATTACCATCCCCACCACTGTGACCAAGACAAAGACCAATCTCTTCCACTGTGTAGGCACACAGAGGGGATCAGTCATGTGACTGATGCTGAGATCCATGTGCATTATCAAGGTGAGACTGATTTTTTTTCTCCTTAATGTAATTGTTCAAGACTTTGGAAATAGATTGCATACCTTGTATACAGCAAGTTTGTTTTTTTTCTAGTAGGTTGTTTAAGACATTCATGGTAACATAGGGCTGTTAATCTTTATATAACGGGCTTAATAACTACACAAGGATTGAGCAAACAGTTAAATTTAGCTTGGAGTCGTGTGCCTGCTGCAGTTGTAGAATAATGAGCATGATGCCTCACAGCTCTGACTGCTCATCGGGTTGGTTGTTAACAGGAAAATCTTAATAATCAAAGAGCCTCATTTGCAGTACAGTGGCTTTAAGTTAGATGCTGATAAGTCTCATCCTTTTGGGAGCTTCACTAACTATGTGCATGTATTATGTATTATTAAAAGACCTTTTTTTCTTTTTTGTAGCTTCTCAGAGAAACCAGATAGATGAGAAGGATCCTTGTGAAGGTGACCCAGGGTGACCACTTAAATCAGAGCATGTTTAGCATCATAGCTGTTACGAAAGGAGAGTGAGCACATAAGTACACTTTGGAGGAAAAGTGGAGTCTGTATCTTTGCAATCAACTTCGACTTTTATGTCTTAATTTTTTATTTTTTGTTCTTCTTGTTCATCTTTCGTTCTGTGTTTGCGAAGAATCAGATGTGAACTCCACTCCCCTTTTGTAAAGGAAATTAAAGCAGATATATGAACAAGAAGGAAACTGAAAAGAAACTCAACAAAACAGAGGAATAAAGACGGAGACAGTAAATCCACATTAAAGTCTTTCGAGTTTTAGGAGGTCATGTTGATCACCTCCAAGTGTTTAACTCTTAAAATAAAAATCGTTGACTAAAACCAAAAAGGCGATCTGAGGAATCTGGAGATTTGTTGGGCACAGTTCACTTTTAGTCTGCAGAAAGTGAACTTTCAACACGCAAAGACAGTTTATAAAATGCAGTAATAGTGACTGATGTGTTGTTGATTAGTGGCTTCACATTAGGATTCATTTATCACTACCGCTTCAGTTTTTCTTTTTGTTGAGTGAAGTCTGTATTTGAAAAGGTTTCTCAGGAGGAAAAAACATTAATGTCCTTTTATTCAGAACTCTGTTTAAACTAAAATCATATCTGTAACTAAGACCTAAAATACCAAATTAAGACCTGTTTTCTTTATATTTTATGTTTTAAAGCAGTTTGTGATGCTGGTTTTAACGATGATAGAAATGTTATCTTCTTAGTGACATTTTTAGCTGCTGGTCACATTTCAGCAGGGTAGTTTTGATCTAATTCACAGCTTGTAATTTCAATGATGACTGATATAAAAGCACTGAAGCTCTTATAGCACTTCCCAAAGCGTTGGATTATGTTTATAAAATGCATTATAGTGCCTTTGGAATGGATAGTCATAAAAAGAGAAGTCTGAGACAAAGATTCGTTGTTTCTTCTCAAACAGAAATTGGAGACACTTTGTTTTTGATGATACAGAAAAACAATTTGAATGATCACATAAAATCTTTAGCATCTGAGCTTTTAACTAAAGCAACGCTCCTTGCGTTTGTGCGTCTGTTGTGCATATTTGTGCAGCCCAGACATTCCCAAACGTCAGACTGCCACGACTCAACTCCGTTCATCACAGCAGCCTCAGACGATGATGGGTTTCCTTCTTTGTGTTTTTGTTGATTCATTTTCATCTTCTTCTTTGAGCTCCACTGATTCTCCATTAACAGATTTACTGTTAAGTTCAGAGGATCTTCATACTCAGCAACACACTGCCCTCTGCTGCTCAAAATGAACTCAGCTGCTTATATTCGCAGTTAGTTTGAGCTGCTGCTGGTCTCTGAGCAGATTCACTTGTTCTACTAATGAGTGACGGGGCACTCGGTCATCCTGCTGCAAAGGCTCCATATCTCAGGGTTTCAAGTTCTTTTCAGGGATCAGGTTTGATTTTTATATGCGATGTAAAACTCTTTAAAATGCAAATCCTCCCTTAATTAAACTGCAAGAGCTGTAGGCTGCTGGGGGCTTCTCTTGCTCTGAGCTTAAGGTTTCTTCCTGTTAAAATGAAGTGAGTTCTTTCTACTTTCGCCAACTAATTGTTCATAGAGGGTTGTCTGATATTTGGGCTTTCTCTTTATTACTGTAGAGTCAGTACCTTACAATATAAAGCTGCTTGAGGCAACTGTTGTGATGTGGTGCTAGCTAAATTGACAGTCAAATTCATATTTGATTTGTGGCAGCATGGAGTTCAATTTCAATTACATTTAAGACTGTTACCGAGAGACAAAAACAGCTGCAAATAATGACAGTGACAGCGTTTGAATTTCATTAAGTTGCCTCAGTTATTGTGGTCTGCTATTAGCTTTGCAGTCAGACTATTATTGTCCTTTTAGTGATGCTCTAACTGTTTATATTAAAACTAACAGCTAGGATTTTTATAACAGGAAAAATCAAAAGGAGAACGTTCTCCACAGCCACAGTGTTGGATCACAAACACCGTTGTGTCAGTGATCTATTGCAAAATTATCCATTATCGATGAAAAGAGCAGGACCTCTTAGATCTTTGCTTTCTGCCTTCTGATTGGCTGATAGTTCTGAGAGGAAGTTAGGTGTGTGTGGAAGTAACAGTTCTCACCTGTGGTAAGTCAGAGGATGACAGCCTTATTCTGGCATGAGTGAGATTTATCTGTGGTAAGGATAATATTTTAGTTTCAATGATCCTGTCATTTTTATTTAGGTATCTCACCATAACCAGGATTTGACCACTTCCTGCTGTGCTTTTTGGGTTTCCTTGGAAAATCAGTTTCAGTTAGTCCGCACAGTTTTGTAGAACCATTGGACAAAAATCTAACTTCCTTTTTCCCCCCTCTTCCATTTCTTGACCCATTGTATGTGATACAGAGCTCTATTTTTTTAGCAGTTTTTAGTCTATTTTAGTCAGTTTTTACTCTATTTTTAGTCTACGTCAAAAGACAAAAACTGGTGCAAAGAGACATTATAAAAAATGAATGCAGCTCAGGCTCAGCCTTCATCATTCTCAACCCAGATTGCGTCTCGTGCACGACTTCCGCTTCTTATTTCACTTTCTGTCAAGTAATAATCTGTATCTGTCTGCTCGGTTGCTGAGTTCTTTATTTGTATCCATAGCTTAATAGAAAAATGGGCTATAAGAAGACAAAAGCCATAATTTGTAGGGGGACAGTCAGGTTAATAATGACGTCATTAATACAACATACACAAAACAAACAAAGCATATTTTAAATGTCATCAAGTATGTGGTCGCCGTGCCAGCCTCAGTGTCAATTTTAAGGTTTCTGAGCATGCACATGCTGGTGCACTGGTGTTCACTTTCTTTCTGACTTTTGCAGGGAGTTGGAAAATGCATCTCTGGCCCCTGACCACACTCTCATCTGCCTGATATTACAGAGGAGACCGCAGACTTGTCTCCAGAAATGAAAATCTTAGAGCTGACATTTCGCCACACTATTGTAATTCTGTGAAGCCAGAGCTCAGCACAGTCAAAGAATCCACTGTTTGCTGTGTCCCAGTGAAACTCTTTAAAGGGAGAGACAGCTTTTACAAACTGCAGATCGAAAAGAAGCGGGGCTTTGAAAATTAAATGGTCGAAGGCATTCACTTGTTGCGGGAAAAGAAGGTAAAGAAATGCAGGAATAACAGAGTCTTTTTCTTCAAAACATTAACCATCTCGAGGATCCCAACCAAGTAATAAAGGAGAGCCGGGAAATGTCCCGGCCACTAAAAATCGCCCTCACGGAGAGAATGAGTCTGATGAAAGACGCTAAGGGTTCCTTTGTGGCCTGTAGCTTCATAGTCAAACAGATTATAAACAACCTCAATCGTGCTGTGAAATTTACAGATGACCACAACCTTTTACATGCATTCATACTGTATTAAAATAACCAGCCAGCGAGGAGATCTTCTCAGCAGAACTTCCTACAACAACAAAAAGAAGAAGAAGAAGATGAAAATATTCTCTTGGCTGAGTAAACTGGATGGATTTATACAGGCATCAAAAACTTTGTAAACATTTCATTGTGTAACCTACCAACCCACACATAATTCTAAAAATATACAAAAAATACAAATACATTAAATTTATGCTCTTTCTTTTCAGGTTTGCTGATTTGAATGAGCATGTTTAGCATGTATTGGATGGCCATTCAAGAAAGAAGCCTCATGTTAAAATTAATGGGAGTTCAGAATCAAGAAAGCAATTAGGCCACACTGGTTTGTATAGCTAAATTAGCTCAGGTAAGTACGATGGTACAAACTCAGCTCTTGTTTTACAATACAATACAATGAAAAAGCCAGAATAGTTGCTAACGGTTTTAAATATTTGTCATGATTACGTCAATGTTGAACTGAGTCTGCCCTTAAAGCTGTTACTGTTGACTAATAAGCTAACGTTTTGAGCACAGGAGCAAATATTAGCATGTATTAGCTGCAGTAACATGAATGCAATTTCTAGTTGATTTGAGAAGTAATGGATAATTAGCATTACACTCTTCACACACTTCTTTACGCTGTCATAAATTCTGCCTTTACCATTATAATCATTTACAGTTTTGACGGTTAAAAAGATGTACTCTAACTACATACCTAATATTGAGGTTATTGAGGTTTCACATTTGTGTTATACTGAGCTGCATTATTATGACATTTTCTGTGTAATATGGTTTCAATATCTGTTCTCTATACACATGAGTGTGGGGCAGAATATTGGAGACTCCATCAAAGTCTAAAAGATTTAGAAGTGCATTCATCTTCTTGTATGATGCTGTGTGGAAGGAGGACTGCTTAATGTCACTGCCATAAAGTTTACCACCCAGCACAGAAATCTTAAAATGTTAAGAGTCGAGAGTTCTTCCTCATCAAATGGGTCAAAATATTCAATCTTTTACCTTAACGTGAATTGTGGCACAGTGACGGCTTTCAGTATTTAATATCGCACAAAAATGTTCAAATTTAGGTCAAATGAAATGACTGAATCTTTGTTATAGTTTGAAACTGTTAATAGCTTTGGTGCTCTTCTGTAGTCTTCACATTTTCCTCCTGACTCTTGCCAGTTTGTCCAGAAGATGTCAGTGCTGCACTTTAGTTATTGTTGTGGGTTTTGATGACGATGAGGAGTGATGATCATTTACGAAAGCAGCTGTGGATAATTGCCTGGAAAATGAATGATTAAGTATGATATTATCTGGACCCTCTTGATCTTCTTCTTATAACAAAGGACCGACTGAAGACCTTATTCCATCTCTAACATGCTGTGTATCAAGCTGCACATATGTATATGTGTTACATAATGAACACAATCTGCCCTGCTGCACAATTGCACTCAATGCAGAGTTTTTCCAGAGTGACTGCAATCTAAAAAGTTCATTCTCTCCATCTGCATTGCACTGCCCCATAAAAGAATGCATAAACAATGCACTGTAACAATACAAGATAATGATATAAGACTTCGTCTTTACTGAAACAGTCCAGTTGGTGTGATCCCCAGCCAGGGGATCAATGAGGGCTCGCTAAGTCCCAGCCAGATCGATCCCTTTATCCATGTTGCACTAGGGATCTATCTGCCATCAATCAAAGAGTATTAGACACCCAAGGTCAGAGCCCTGGCTGCCAATGATACACATGATTCTGCACTTTGTCAACAGGCAACTGCACCAGTCTGTCAGATACATATTTATCCAACCACAATAATATACTGCACCTGACAGGTAAAGAAGCATACTGACTAAAAACAGCTAACCGGTCAAGTAAGAGTTAAAGAGAGTTATCTGAACTAATAAGGGAACTGTAGACCTGGGTAGAGAGGCTCAGAATAATCAGCTCCTTGGATAGATACAGGAGGAGGTCTCTGCTGCAGCTGGCAGGCACAGGCTGCCACTTACTGAACATTATTATTCCAGATTATTCACAGGGCTGCTTTCAGCCAGCCACGGACTCCAGTAAGGAAACTTGTGCTGATCCTTTGCTGACCGAGCCAAATGTACAGTACAACGCTTGCAGACAAAATCAGCAAAGAAAAGCTTTTTGTTCACCAGTCATTAATCGGTTCTGTTTGGCTGCTAAGCTGTAGATAATTCCTTATTACAAATAAGCCAATGATTGTTTTTGTTTGTTTGTTTGTTTTAATGCAAAAGCCACATGGCATATGAAGAGGCAAGATTTATAGAGATATCAGTGCTCACAGACTTGGCAGTGACAGATGTACTGCAGGATGTGCTGAATCTTTGGTGTCTGGAAGTTTCACAGCTGTTCTCAAAACCTCTGGCATCCTCCCAGCCATGCTGCAGCAAAGCGACAAAGAGGCTGATCAAGCTGCGTGTACTGCTGCTGTAGTCGGGAAATGGCTTTTAAGTAAACATGTGTGTAAAGTGTGTGTATGTCATTCCCTGGTTCTCGTTCTTTGTTTCCACACATGGTCTGTATCTCATTTGCACAGCAGCAGGTTAAGGTGGTGGTGGAGAAGGTCACATGTTGTGCATTGACATTGTCCCTCTGGGACATCTTTGCCTCTGTTGTTATCACTTCTCAGCTGTCTCCTTCTCCTGGAAAATGTATTCCCTTAAAGCTGAAAACAAAAAAAAGTCACAAAAAAAATCCAGAATCTGAAAAAACACTCTCATCTGCACCCCTCCCATCTGATGACCACAGGTATGTGCATGCGCTCTTTATGCCTAAAAATAGTTAGAGTTCAAACCCTACTCTCCCAGGTGAAAGCCCTCTGGTCACCCACTGCCACCCCTACATTTGTCTTTCACGTGGACTTGTCATCTGCTCTGAAAAGACCCATGACTCAGTCCCCTGTCACATGCTCGATTTTTAAAGCCAGAGGAAGTGCAGGAGCTATTACCACTACAATTTGCTGTAAGGTTATGATGGATTTTTTCTCCATCACCAAAACAAGTTGCCAGCTTTGCGTCACGTGTTAACAATTTCTAGAGGATATATTTCTGGTCAGACTTCTGATAAAGTCCAATAAAAACAAGCACGGACCGAAAAAGTCTCATGTTAGCATCAACTTAAATGGCCCAGTGTCAGCACGTTAGGCTATCCATACTATTCTCCAGCTTGGTGAGCCTGGAGGCCAAATGATTGCTATTGGAGAGAAGTAGAGCTGTGTAATGCTGCAGAGACTACGGGGGTTATTGGTTTGGAAACCCAAGAGAAATAATCAACACAGTTTATATTTGCATATATATTTCACGCTCGTGAAATGAAAGGTTCTATAAACGGGTATTATGGGGGAGTTTAATGTAGTTTAAAAGGACAGGCCATCTGTCTTGTATTTTAATGTGTAAAATACAAAATTTAAAACAATACTTTGAAATGTACGAAGGAGTACTAGGGCCACATAAAGAGTAAAAATACATTATTGATCATTTTGAGCATAAAGTCGAAATTTCGAAGAAAAAAGTCTAAATGTGCAGATAACAGTTGCTGTTTCAAGACCAACTGTCACGATTGCTATGCTCTCTAAAAACTGCCTTGTGTATTTGCGATCACCTTATACTGATCACCACACTGTGTTCATGTGCTCGAAGAGAAACCATTTCAATCCATGTAATTAAAACTGAATCTGATGTATGATTTCACTAACTCGGAGGGTATAGCAACCGTGGCATTTTGTCTCGAAACGACTAACCTCCACATTTCCCCAAAATGCCATTTTGAGTTTTTTTCTTAAAAGAATATTTCGATTATTTTCTCGCAATAGATTTTTGACTCCGTTGTAGAATTGTTACTTGCCTTAAAAGTTTTGTTGAAAGGAAAAAAAAACCTCACATTTGTGTGCCACTTGCATTCTAATTTAGCTTAGCATCAACTGGTAATTAAGGCTACGTCCACACTAATGTGTTTGCATTTGAAAACACATAGTTTTTTCTCCGTTTTGGCCTCCCGTCCACACTGAGATAGAGTTTCTGGTCAGGGAAAACAGAGCGTTTTGGATATTCTCTCGAAAACGCATACATTTTAAAACTAAGCTCTCGGGCGCACTGTGGACAGCGAAAACGGAGACTTTCAAAAACGATGACGTATGTTAGTCATATTCATGCGACCACAGTCATGTGACCGTTTCAACCAAGATGGTCAGACAGCATCGCACAGCAGTTGTTTTGTTTGCTCAAAGTTTTTGGTGGCCGTATTGAAGATTAAGAACATACCATTTGAAAAATTCTTTGCTTTTTTTTTCTTGCCATTTCGCCGCCCGTTTTAAAGAGCCAGTAAGTAAATAACTGATGGAAATGACGCAGGTCGAATCGTCTTAAGTTTCGTGCATGTGCGGTAGTAGAACGTAAGTGTTTTAATGTGGACGCGAAACTGAACTCTGTGAAAATGACTCAAAACGATAGTGTGGATGCGGAGCGTTTCCAGATGAAAAGATCTATCCGGGTTAACGTGGACTTGGCCTAAGAAGACCTCTAGTGTGGTTTTTCCAAAGAACAAATTTGCACTTAGACACTATAATCTCTGTGTGACCTAAGGTAAAGATATTACCCTCTACCCCATTTCTATTCTCTTGCTGGGCTAAGCTAAGTTAAGCTAACCTTTGGGGCTTTTGTTAAAAGCCACTTTCACATCACACAAAACGACAGCGAAAACCTTTGAAGAACTGTGTGTTGGACCCTTAAAGAAACTATCAATCATCTTAACTAACGAAATAGACTACAGTCCAGGAGTCGCATAGTATGAATTTCAAAACTGTCTAAAGATTCGGACACAAATCCAGCATTAGAGTTGACTGGAGCTGAAGGCTGGTGTGGATTGAGTTGTGAATCGGGCAGAAGAGCAACTAGCGGAGCGAATGAAAATGACAGCTTCATGCTCCTGTCACCCTGACAGAGGGAAGACAGATGAGCCGCTTTTTCCCCGGCAACCCTGGTCTCCATCCGTCATCTCCTTTTAAACTGATTTGGTGAAGAGAACATGTCTCCGTCATCAATTACAGCGGATTTCACCGCAACAAAGCTGATCAGATAAAAATATTGCAGAAGTTCGCTCTCCTCCGGTGAACACGTCAAGCTGCCCTCCCTGCTGTGAAGTCGCATGAATAAACTGATTTCCAGGATTTTTTAAGTTGTCGTATAACAGTGTGCTACAGAGCTCGTATTAGATTTGTTTATTCATGAGCTATGATTTCCCTTCGCTTTAACAACACTGAGCCAGATCAACCGTGTGTATTAGATTATCTCCAGCAGTGCATTCATCATCCCTAATTATCGATGTGCCACTTTCATAGCCAATTACCTGATAAGATTTTGATCTGACTTTTTCTGACTGTGTAAAATTTATTGCATTAACATTTTTATTATTATTTTTAATGATGGCTTTAGAAAACACAAAATTATACACCACTAAATAAGCTATGCTTTATCTAAAAAGTTTCTGAAGGACCAGTAAAAAAAAATATAGCTAAATAAAGACCAGATGGTTTTCTCTCCAAATGATGCAGTCAAAACAGGAGCTTTGTCTCTGTACCTTGTTCAAATCCAAGATTAACAGAATGATCCAGGTTTGACTGATCCTGCTTATGGTAATCAGACTCCTTAGGTTTTTGACATTACAAAGTAATTAAATGTAGCAAGTTTCATTCAGTCATCCAAGATAATCACAAAATTTTTAAATACAAAAATATAGCAAGTGGCATTGTTCTACAAAGCTAATACAAAGTCTCTAAGCAAATAGGATAACTATAATAATAAAAGCTGAGAGACCAGATTTGACCGCAGCTTAATCACCTGATTTCAGAGGTCATAGGTGGTGCAGCTCTTCCTGTGAGCCACTAGCATTGGACCTTCCCAGTATATGGCATTCATTGATTACATATGTAAAGGATTCCTACCTAACTGAAATGGCAGTGGCAATTCAGTTTGTATAGCACATTTCATTATCAGTAAAGTCAATATGCTTAAGACAGAAGATAACAAACTGGAATCTAACTCCCTTCACCGTAATGGAGCTGCATCATGTATACATCAAGTAAAATTGCTTCTAAAAAGAGGTTTGTCTTCAGGATTAATTGCTATCACAATCAAAAAAAGTGTGCTGAAATAATAATAATCCACGTATAAAGAACATGCCCTAGAGCTAAGAGTAAATAATACATACAGTATTAGGTGCACAGAGAGACAAATCTAAATTAATCCCACAGTTGCACAACATGTTGTATCACCAGATGCCCCTCCCCCGCAAAAAAAACCAACATGATATTAGCGCAGTAATATCCTGTATACTGTTATAATAAGGCGTGTGTATTTTGGAGAACAGCTCATAAAAAATCCAAAGTTTCAGACCCATCCATCTCTCCTCCTAGAATCCCATTTGCTCAGAACACATAAATAAGGCTCTTTGAATAATCAGATCTGTGCTGTTCTTTATTCTGCCTTTGGGAAAACTACTTTTCACAAGGCACAGTGGATTTAAGCACTTTTATATAAAAATACTATTACATAGAGGGGTAACATTAAGGTTTCAGAACACCAAAATCACATATTTTCAAAACTCCTTCGCTTCATTGGAGGAGAATCTTTGAGCACCAATGTTCCCTAAGATGACCGTCTTTTAACACCACATAATGAGTTTGTCTTACTTCCATACATACATGTGGCACAGTTAGATTGTAGAAATATGTAGATACAGAATAGACAAGACATTTATAACTGGCTGTTTAACGTGAGCAGCACAGGTATAGCTGTAGTCTCACACCAGCATCTCGGACTGTCAGCAAAAAATGAACATAATTGGAGAAAAGCTAAATCTGACAAATTAGGCAACAAAGGCAGAAACATGAAAGAAGTAAATTTGTCATAGAAGTAAAAGTAGTTGGATACAAGGACTAAACACACAGAAACACACACACAAAATCCTCGACTGCAGCAGTCCACCATGATCGTACGACGTGTCCCACTGAGTGAGGACACGTGATCCAGTGGGTAGAGCAGAGTGGGCCTCGCTGCACTGAAGTGTTCAGACTTGTTTGGGCGCTGAGCTGAATTCACACAGCAGCATCAGCATCCAAGATCAATTACTCTGATCACTGCTATTGGATTTTGTAGTTTGTGTGTGTAGTTTGTTTCTTTAATTTGATGATATTATTACACTGAAGTAATTGCTGTAGAAATTAGATTATTAAAGCCCTCGTTTAGTCAACAACAGCTAAAGTAAAAATGTTACAATAGCCAGTAGTTGGAGAACTGAGCTGGGCAAAAAGTTTGGTATACTAGCCAAACTATGTTCCTTGTGATCAAAGCACAAATTCGGTGACCTCTAAGAAATATAATACTAGTGTGTGGTGTACCACGTTCTTTTTATTTGGTTCAGTCACATCTGGAAAGTCTAGAGAAGGCATATTATGTATAAAATGATTATAAAACATTGAAGTCACCCATTGGTTTTGGACCTTACTGTAGCCACATAGGTTACTCTCCCCACTCGACTTGCTCCCCGTCTCTCTGTGCTGCTGTTCAAGTTGTGCTGAGGGGAAACACACCTGCGCTTTATACACAGCATGGTGTCTATCTCCATACAAGGTCACGCGGTTTTCATTTCCCCAATCATTGTTCAATACCTTTTCTCTGAGCGTGACATCACATGCACATCACATTATTGCCTGTGTGTCTTGATAGTGTTTAACTGCATCATTTGGTTATTTTTATTAGCTTGTTTATTGATCTGCTCCAGTCACCACAGAGAGCACCATACAGGCATTCCTTTTTGGAGTGTTTTTTTATGTTTATTTATAAGATTTTAAGTTCAAAATTACATAAAATCACACTGGACAAAAGGACACAAAATTTAAAAAACAATAACATTCAAGCACAGAAAAAATACAGAAACAAAAACAAACAAACATTAAAAAAAACCCAAACAGGAAAAAAGGATAAGAATGGGTTAAAGTTTATGTTGAATCCCTGTTAATATGATTGAGAAAAGGGCCCCAGATTTCGACAAATTTAAAGTGAGTGTAAGCCAGACGATAACGAACCTCTTCAATATACAAACATGCAATCGTCTCATGTAGCCAAACCCTAAACAGTGGAGGAGATGGTGATTTCCAGGCTCTAAGAATAAGGCTTTTAGCTACAATCATGCCAAACATTAAGGCTTTCTGAAGACGACATCTAAATGCCAATGAGGTAAGGGAGCAGCCTAGCACTGCAAGTTATTTTTTGTCTGTGGATCCTTTTCCACACTTGTTTTGTTGTACAGCATGTACAGCACCTAGGGTGTAAAGGTGGTTGGTTGGTTTGTGTGCTCCTTCTCTTGTCATAGTCCTCAGCTACTGGTACGTCCAGCTCAGTATTTCTTTGTTTTATTTAATCTAGGACACCACTACAGCTGATAGGCTGTGCTACAGTCTGCTTTTATTGTAATCCAGGCTTATAATTCTGTTTTAAAAAAAACATGTAATAAAGATATTTTAATATTAGAACCAATCTGCCTCTGTGGTGCATTTTTGAACCTGTGTATTTTTTTTTTGTGGTTATTTTATTTAAAACAGTCCCCTAGGTGGCATTGTTGCAAACCTAATCACAACCCCCCCTGAGCACAACGCCATATTACATTATGAGCCTTTAACATGTTTTCTTTTTTGAAGCCAGAAGGATCCGTATTTGGAAACTAGAGCATCAGTTACCAGCTAATGCTAGCGAGCTTAGTTAGCAAGCTGCATAAAGAAAAAGAACGACTCTAACACACACTCACACATACGTGCCATTAAGTGGTAAATAACAAAACTGAAACCCAAACCTCTCACAGGCTGAACCTGACACCAAACCATATTATTTACATGGCAGAGAGGTCTGGTTTGGTGACTTTAGCAGGCAGAGTTGAGGCCTAGCAGACTGCTAAACCTACAGCTTCCTGTGTCAGGACATTTATTTATTAAAGTTATAGGGCTTGTAAAACAATTAACCCCCAGAGTTGTTACAAAGTGGGAAACTATCCACAAAAGAAAAAACCTTTTTTTTGTTGTTGTTGCACCGTAAACTGCTGTAAACATGCTTTTTCTTGCTGCTTAGTCAAACATGCGATCAATAGGGCTTGATGGGGCGTCAAGTGGCAGCTAGAGGAAGTGAAGCTTTTGGCACCTCTGAGTTGCCTTCATTTGATGATGTTCCATGTGTATGCAGGGAGGCACCAGGTGTCAATCACTGTGAGAGTTTTCCCTGGAAGCATGTGCCACTGAGCAGGAATGAGATGTCCTGTTGTATCCCATGATCCTCAGTACAACGTATGTTTATACACCTTACAGGGGAAAGTGACAGTAAGCACTCTACTTTAAATCAAACGCCTTTAATACAGAAAGTAAAACAAAAATGGCTGTAAAATAATTTGTGTGATAACATTACTTTATCCCAAAGCATTACTGCATAGTGGTTGCCTCAAAACATCATCAATACTAAGAATAATTAAAAACCTCATAAACTCATATTACAAAGTAATATAATTTAAATATACTTCACAGAAAAGGAAATGCGGTTTTCTCCTTTGGTTGAACACACCAATATGCTATGTAGTAGTTCTGGTACATGCTTACATGTTGTATATGACATAAACAGACAGCATAGACAGGACAAGAGTGACATTAAAAGTGGACAATTACTATTAATTCAATTGTACGGTTTTTTACCTAGTTAACTATCATTAATCTTTAACTCGGCAAACTCCCACTGTCAGGGTGCGCTATAACTGGTGAGACTGCGTCTTACTCAGGCCCAGATATCCAATTACTGATCTTCCAAGTTTATTCTCACGAATACAAACTACAGTACAGTACAGCAACCAAGACTCTGCCAGAAGCCAAAAGCCAGAAGCCAAAAGCCAAAAGGTAATTAACTGAAAGACACAAACAAAACAACCATACAACATCAATAAGGCATTCCTATTAATGACAGCACAGTTTGATTACAGTCATGTTTATAACCTTTAACTTACTTATAATTTTAACACGTTATTTAGTCAAGACAGAAACGCACCAGCTCGGCCTCATCATTTGCAACAGTTATAATAGTTTGTTGCGGTTACAGTTGTCACAGTTATACTAACAACGAAAAGAGGATCCGGCCGGTGGTCACTAAGCAACCGTAAACGTATAGCAACTTAAACATAAATACACAAATCACTCCGCCTAAAATGTAACTGGCGGTTACAGTTTGATAAATTGCAACAAAACAAATTGGCCTGTTACAAATATGAGAAAACCACACAATATACTTACAAGCAATGCACACAGATTAAAACATTTCTGTCTTGGCCATCTGATATAGAACACCAAAAATTGAGTGG
>VUQR01013206.1:26290-46895 GCA_015108515.1 Hemichromis elongatus | reverse complement strand
AAGGGTGGCCCCCCCCCCCCCCCAAAAAAGACAAAAAAAACAGGTCAGGACCCCAGTATGTGCCCTTGACCGCACACAAGCTCGTTGTTATTGATACGTTTTCCAATGTTTGCCTAGATAAATAAATTTTACTTATAGTATGTACCTGCTTTGCATGTGCAAAGACTTCTGAATCACAAACATATGGCAGCTAATTATGTGTGATAGGAAAACCTAGAGCTTTCAGTGCACAAATACTGAAAATATAGTATGTAAGCCACACCTTAAACTTAAGACAAAAAAAGCATTTCAGTGTTTGAATGATACTTTTAATATTGCAAAAAGTCAAACATACAATAATATATTTGTTTGCTTCAACACTTCTTTGGAAAGGACCTTTAAGAACATACATTTCCAACTTGTGTTTGTTTCTAACCTGCCACTGGCAATGACCTTACCTAAAAACAGGAAGAAAAGCCCACCACTGGTATTAATAATAACCTTTGATTCCAAACGAGTCATATACCCATCCATTCCTCTCCTTTTTTCACATTTCTTCAGATTCACATTGTTACTGTATGTTATACTATAGATTATTATAATGCAGGGTACAAACTATGACAAATATAAAACCTATTCATTCACCCATGTGCTTGATATGTATTTGTATGTTTTAACACATGCTTTAAAGCAGGTATTGCCTTTAATTATGTGGGTTTAACTTGTGCAGAGGCCCTAAAAAAGCTCAAGTCAAAAACTTGAGCATGGGTGATGCAATACTAATGCAACACAATGGCTCCTGTAAAAGTAATTTTGAAAATACATCTTTAACATGTTAAAGAATTTATAGTTTTTGTGGGTATAAGTTAATTCTGTAAAGTAAAAGACGCAGTACCTTGAAAACGCTTGTCCTTAAATAAATGCATTTGTCCCCTGAGCTGCACCCGATTAAGACATGAAACATCACCCAAGGTGTTCTTGGTATTTTGAATTTTTTTTTTTTAACCACACAAAAACCTCACGCACTCGGTCTGGGTTCCTACCATCGTTTATTAGCATAAATACTTCTGTACATTCGCAACATGTTCAACAGTGATCAACAGTATTGATACCGCAGTGGAGAGAATCTCAGCATTCAAAAGTTACAACACAACACTGAACATTTCAGATTGAACAACTTATATAAAAAATAAGTAATAAAGGAAGAAAATGGTGGGATTTGCAATGAGGTATGAGGAGAGGATGATTAATCTTTATTCCTCCGCTGTCACCTGGGCTTTGGCAGCTCTCAGCTTGTCTGCATAAAACTTAAAGGACTCCTGCAAAGAGAAAGCAAAGGCAGACCATTCAGCAACAAACCTACTCCGAACACCTGCTCACCTGCTGCAGCCTTACACTGTAAGGCCTGTTTTGTATCTCGCCTCTTTCCTAAAGTAAGCGGCACTGGAGCCCTCCTGGGTCTGTCTAAATAGTCTCCAGTCTCCAACCAGGTTGTCTCGTTTCATCTTTAAATCCCCATTAATACACAAATAAGGGATTTGTAGCACATTCCCCAAACACGCACTTCCGTTCTTTGCCTCTGTTCCTGGCTAATTAATCAGTGTTTTGATCCAGACAAAGTGTTGTGGTGGGTGTTTTTGGGAGGGGGAGAAGGTGAGAGCTTTTCTGCAGATTACGCCAGCTCCTTACAATGTACGTTTGCTTATTAATGTAGTAATTAATGCCGATAAATCGCTGCGCTCACTACAGAGAGGGAGAGGGAGATCCTGGCACGGGTTTCAAACACTTTCGAGGGGGTCAGAGCACCCTAATTAAAAATATCTTATTTCCTCTAAAGGTTTGTCCACATGTTGGCTTATTTGGCTACATTCTGACAAAGTTCAAAGCATTTTGAAATAAAAAGAAATAAAACTGAAACATTTCTTTCTGGAAACAGGCTGTCGGGAAATGCAAACCTCTATACATACGGAGAGGATGAAGACCAACGACGAGAGCTGCGCTTTTATTTGTAGAAACTTCTGAACACTGACTCTTCACCTTTCCTTCTCCTTGCAACTCTTCTCCTCAACTCTGTTTATAAAATCCAGCAATCACTTAACTACCCTGGTGTTCAGTAAATAATGTAAGAGCTTCTCTACCTTCATCCCCTCTTTCTCCTTCTATCTTCGTACTGCAGGTGAGTGATGTGAAGGTAAGGCTCCGGTCTATACCTGCCTCAAGGGGACAGCGCATCAAAAGTGCTGTGGCTGAGAGGCGTGTGTGTGTCTGTGTGTGTGTGTGTCCTCTGCCAAAAATAGACCTACATCATCTTACAAAATGTTCATTGTGCTGAAATGCTCAAAAACAGTATGAGCCCAAAAAGAAGAGTGGCTATTGCAGTGACACCATCTCGCTTACACAATATATGTACTCCGTGACTCTGGGGCGCCATTTCTCACTCTCTCTCTCTCTCTCTCTCTCTCTCACAGCTTCAGGAGGCTCTGCAGCAGGCCTTGGCATGCTGAAGTACACTGAGCAGGCATACTGCTCCCTCGTATTAGTATGGCACACAGAGACCACAGCACACACAGGATGGCACACATTAGGACACCAGCACAACAAGTGCTAGCACTGGTTAGGAGCTGTGAGGTGTAACAGGCCAAAGAGAGAATCTCAAGAGAGGAAACAGAACACGGCGATGGCATAAACTGTTAACGCAATTCTAACTCGTATCCCTGAAATAAAGAGGAAAGTCTGCACTTCAACCACAGCTTTAGGGTTTGATTTGAAATCTACCGTGGTGATGTACAGAGGCAAAATATAAGGAATCACAGGATGATAGGAAGTAATGTGTGTAGAAAACTTGCCAACTGGAGCTTCGTTGTCAATTCTTTCTTAAAAGGTTAATTCATTGGTAAGTTCAAATTTGGGTTCACTCTAAAATGAAAGGCAGAAACTACCACATAGACACGGATTCACGTAAAAACAAAAAACATATACATTTAAAAATACATCATAAATTCTCTTTTAGCTTTATTTCTAGTTGTAGTGAACTATGCTTTCCACATTTATGATAGTAACACTATCATAAATGTGTTGATAATATGAATGCAGTTGTTCATAATTTCTTCCACAGGTCCAGATTGTGGAGCTCTGATGCAAACTCAGTATTTTAGCATTCAAAATTCTGTCTTTCACCTCAAACATGGGGTGGCTGTAGCTCAGGTGGTAGAGCAGGTCAGCTACCAACCGGAGGGTTGGTGGTTTGATCCCAGGCTCCTCCAGTCTGCATGCCAAATATCCTTGGGCAAGATACTAACCCCATGTTGCTCTCCGATGCATCCATCGGAGTATGAATGTGTGTGAATGATAGAAGCACTTAAAGAGAAATGTGCTTGTGTGAATGGGTGTGATTGGGTGAATGCATTAGTTGTATAAGTGCTTTGAGTGCTCAGATAGAGTAGAAAAGCGCTATATAAGAACCAGTCCATTTACCATTTACCGTAGGTGTCGGGTGCACTTTGAGCTGGGCAGTGGCCAGAAGCGGAGGTCCTGGCGGAACGATCCCCGCCTACCAAGACTGGCAATTGGCAGATGGAATGTCACCTTGGGGAAGGAGCCTGAGCTAGTGCGTGAGGTTGAGAGGTACTGGCTAGATATAGTTGGGTTTACCTCAACACATGGCTTGGGCTCTGGAACCAGCCTCCTGGAGAGGACCTGGACTTTGTCTCAGTCTGGAGTTGCCCCTGGTGAGAGGCAACGGGCTGGGGTGGGTATCTTGGTACGCCCTTGGCTTGCTGCCTGTACGTCAGGATTTTCTTCCAGTGAACGCGAGGGTTTGTTCCCTGCACCTGCAGGTCAGGGATTGGGTCCTGACTGTCATCTGAGCTTATGCACCAAGTGGTGGTGCAGCATACCCAGCCTTCTTGGAGTCCTTGGGTAGGGTGCTGAAAGGTTGCTCCGTCTGGGAGAACTCAATGCCCATGTGAGCAATGACAGTGAGACCTGGAGGGGCATGATTGGGTGGAATGGCCTCCTGGATCTGAACCCAAGCAGTGCTTTATATTGCACTTCTGTGCAAACCACAGTTTGGCCATAAAAAACACCATGTTCGAACATAAAAATATCAAGAAGTGCACGTGGCACCAGGACACTCTAGGCCGCAGGTTGATGATCGATTTTGTAATCGTATCATCAGACCTAAGGCCATATGTTCTGAACACTCGGGTAAAGAGAGGGGCTAAGCTGTCAACTGATCATGACCTGGTGGTGAGTTGGATCAGGTGGGGACAGGGGACATTGAGTCCAAATAGACCGTGTTCAGCATCTCCATTGCCAAAGCCACAACATTGAGCTGCAGCTGCAAGGTGGTTGGTGCCTGTCATGGTGGTAACCCCCGAACCAGATGGTGGACACCAGAGGTGAGGAGAGCCACCAAGCTGAGGGCCCCAGGGGCAAATGATAGGTACCGACAGGCCAAGTGGAACACAGTGCGGGCAGTGGCTGAAGCAAAAACTCGGTGTGGGAGGAGTTCGGAAAGGGGATGGAAAAACACTTTTGGACTACCTGGAAGAGATTCTGGCAAACCATCATGCAACTCAGGAGGGGAAAGCGGTGTGCTACCTGCACTGTGTATAGTGCAGTGTATACTGCTGACTTCGACAGAGAAAATTGTTGAGCGGTGGAAGAATTGTGAGAACCACCTTAATTCCACTGGCACGTCTTCCGTAGAGGAAGCAGAGTCTGGGGACAAAGGGGATGACCCACCAATATCCGGGGACGAGGTCACTGAGACAGTTAAACAACTCCTTGGTGGCAGTGCCCCTGGGGTGCATGAGGTCTGCCCTGAGTTTCCGAAGGCTCTAGATGTTGTAGGGCTGTCTTGGCTGACACGCCTCTACAATTTTGAGTGGAGACCACGGGCAGTATACCTGGATTAGCAGACTTGGGTGGTGGATCCCATCTTTAAAAAATGGGACTGTAGGGTGTGCTCCAATTACAGGGGAATCACACTCCTCAGCCTCACCGGGAAGGTCTATGCCAGGGTGCTGGAAAGGAGAGTCCATCCGTTAGTGGAACCTCGGATAGAGGAGGAACAATGCAGTTTTCATCCTGGCCGTGGAACACTGGATCAGCTCTTTATCCTCTCAAGAAATCTTGAGGGTACATGGAAGTTTGCCCAACCAGTCTACATGTGTTTTGTGGAATTAGAGAAGGCATTCGACTGTGTCCCTCTAGGTGTCCTGTGGGGGTGGTGCTCCGGGAGTATGGGGTGTCTGGCCCATTGCTATGGGCCAATCAGTCTTTATAAAACCGTTGCAAGAGCTTGGTCCACATAGCCAGCAATCACTTTAAACTCTGGTGTGGCAGGATAAGCTCTGGCTTTGGCTACTCGATACAAAAATGCCATGTAAAGTAATAGAAGAAATAGTGCAAACTGATCTGAGTTTCATTTTTGCAAACTGGCAGCAAGATATTAAATCTCAGAAGTCAAGAAAACTTTGTATTTTATTTAGTTTCATTAGTCGCTTCTGGGTAATACTCGAGAACTTTTATACTTGTCTATAATTGTCAAACTCATAGAAACTAGTCAGCAATGAAAGGCATCATGATAGGTCAGGGGGAAGTTCCAGATTCTCCTTCCATCCAAAAACATAGTTAATGCTGGCCATCTGGGCCCAGGACACTCTTGTAAAAGACATTCTTAATCTCAGTAGTTTCACTTCCTGGGTTAAATAAAGTTAATATTGAAAAATCCCATGTAATGAGTCACAGAAAAAAAAAACATTGTAGAAGACATCCAGACAACCTGACAGATTACTCTGGTACCATTCCTGAAAATGAACCTGTCAACAATGTAACAACTTGTCTAGATAATGATTAAAGTGAGTGGTTTGTATTTTTTGATTGATTTTTTTAGTAAAATAAGCCAAATTGAAAGAAGCAGAACTAGCTCATTTTAATTGTCTTAAAATAAATATGGAAATAGATGGTGTAAACATGGGGCATGCAGACTGATTTAGTTTTATAGTGTACAAGCTCAGCATGCGGCGCACTGAGAGACTAAAGAGCCACTCTGCGAGACACATGCTGCTCCTGCTGAATCTGTCAGCCAGTGGCATCCACGTGGCTGCAGCCTGCCTCTGCTGAGACAGCAATCTAGCCAACAAAAGTCTTATCAACAACCACAAACAACAGTCTGACCTCCCCATCACCCTAAAAACTGCAGAGAACAGACACACACTGTCTTTTTCCGCCTATAGACCTGCGTTCAATCAAATTCAGAAAAAGGGGAACGATAGATCAACATACAAGTTTAACACAGCATGTGATGACTTCAGCATCTTTTAGAATGTCCGGAGATTTCCTTTATCCACTTTAAATAACTTCTTCACAGAAGGGTTGATTGTGGGATCAAATCTTTAGGAGGGGCTAAGCCCCCAATCATAATGTAAAGCATATAGAGCCTCACAACTGATGTTAATGGAAGATACTGCTTGCAAACACATTTAATCCTTTTGGCCTTTAAAAACTTCAGTTCAACTTGGTAAACATTACAGTGTTACATTTAAAACAATCTCATTAATAGGATGACCTACTATAGAGCAGGTGTCAAACTCCAGGCCTGAGGGCCGGTGTCCTGCAGGTTTTAGATGTGTCCTTGATCCAACACAACTGATTTAAATGGCTAAATGACCTCCTCAACATGTCTTGTAGTTCTCCAGAGGCCTGGTAATGAACTAATCATGTGATTCAAATGTGTTGACCCAGGCTGAGATCTAAAACCTGCAGGACACCGGCCGTTGCGTCCTGGAGTTTGACACCCCTGTACCATAGTGTCTAAGAATGATCAGTTTTCAGTCTAATACACTTGTTTTAGGGTGCTCAGTTCAGTTAACATGCTGTTACAACCCGGCTCAAAAGCTGGAAATATCAATATGAAGATTAATACCAGAATTTCAAAGAGAAGAGGTTTTATCTTAAATTACATAACAAGTTGGCTAAAATAGCTGGTACCACTAAGACAAACTTTAATGCATTTAAAGTGCATTACTTAAAAACATCACACTCTTACTCCATACACCTGGGCCAAAAACAAACAGGTAAACGAGTTGCTTTTAAATTAAGGTTTTCAAATTCATACAAACCCTGCTTTTCTTCAGCAAAGGATTTCAGGTTCAAATGCAAGATTGGAGAATAGATTTGGAGTCTGTCCCTTCAACATAGTGGCAGCCATCCTGTTTAAGCTGTGTTTTGAGTGATATGAATCCTGTTAAATGCTGCCAATGAGTTCAGTTAAATTCAATGAAATCTTATTTATATACTGCCAAATCACATCAGCAGTTGCCTCAAGGTGCTTTATATAATAAGATAAAGATTATACAATAATACAACGAAAACCGAAAAAAAAAAAAAATCAAATGACCCCCTTAGAGCAAGCACTTTGGTGACAGTGGGAAGGAAAAACTTATTTAATTTCATTTAAATAGGAAGAAACCTCCAACAGAACCAGGCTCAGGGAGAGCCAGTCATCTGCTATGACTGGCTGGAGGTTTAGAACGTCTCAATTATAATCAATAAATTTAGACTACATGTCCACTCTTACCTGTTTCTTTTTGCTTTACCTTGCTGAGCTCTGCTGTAATGTAAAACAATGTAAAACAATGAAGCCCAATTTGACCGAAATAGAAATAGATAACTATTAATGTGATATAATTAATGTGATATAGTTAATGTGATATAATTAATGTGATATAGTATGTCTTTCCTTCCCTGGCAACTAGTGATGCAGCAGCAGACTTAAAGTGGAGAAGCTAAAATGAACAAATACTTTAGCAATCTAGCCTATTTAGATAATAATACAAATCTACACATATAAATGGTCTGGTTCTTATTTAGCATTTGAAACACTTTATGTGTCTCATTCAGGCAAGCACTTCTTTCCATCAACTATTCCTGCTCTGATGAAAGCATCAGGAGCAACATAGGGTTCTAGACCTTACCAGAACATACTACAGCAGCCTGGGGTTGAACCACTAGTATTTCATTTAGGAGACACCATGCTCTACACCCTGAGCCACAACGATACTGATCCAAGGCTTTTTACCACCACACCAGAACAATTTGCACTTTTGTAAAGTTTCAGATGAAGTGTGTTTGAAATCAACATCACTGATTTGTGTTATTAAATTCTTTCATCTTCATCTTCTTTTAGCAACACAAACCTTGTTTATTAATGACAAACCGCGCTGTTGAAGGACGCAACGCTTTTATGTGAGTATACTATACACTGTATCATCATGATATCAAGCACACATTTAAACTTGTTTTCACTCATCTCAAGTTCACTAAATATAATAAGACGATGTCACATATTACAATACTTTATTATTACTACTATTACTACTGTCACCCCCCCCCAAAAAAAGATCTACAGTTGCCAACGCTTCAAAGACCTCAAATCACCAAATGAAAACACTGAACTCACGCTCTGTGACCTGCTGTTTGGATGATCATACAGAAAGAGGAAGGCATGTAAATGAAAAATAAAGTAAGTTGTCATTGTTTTGCCTGAGGATAGGCTGCAAGAATGCAGCCGTGCCCACTCTTTACATGAAAGGGCCTTTTCCTCTCACTAATGAAAAACACCAACAGCAGTACTGGAATGTGGTGAGCTAGTATTGCTTCCAGCTGATACTTAAGCACATGGACACTTTCACAGGATAGATTCAGAATGAATATAAGAGGAGAACGTAGCATCTCTTCCAGATTTGCGTGCTCCCACTCATATGAAAAGTTTGTATTCTTTGAGGTTCAGAAGCTGCTTGTTACATAGGAATATGCCCTTTATCACACTCTATTACACCCTTTATTTTCCAGTTTTTCTGACCACTCAAAGCACTTTAGATGATTTGCCAGATTTAACCAAACATTCATACTGTGATTTATTCAATACATTTAGTGTATAAACTGTTGGGTTACTGTATAAAGTGTTAAGGCCATTAAACACCGAGCATGTTAGGAAAAAGGGACACAAAATGCACTTGTTGTGTAACGTGTATACTCTGAAGCCACTGCATTTTTGTGAAAAATTTAAAAGTAAACTGTGTGAAAAAAAATCAAGCTATCAAGCTATGATGAGCTGGTCCTGATTTATTTTAGCAAAATGTCAACACCATTGTGTTACCATCTATCTGTATGTTGAATCCAATCTATCTGTATGTTTATGTTTTAATTGAGGTTACACAGAAATTGATTTAAAGTGTGAATGTATTTAATGTTGTAACTTGTGCTACTGCTCTGTCTGTCTTGGCCAGGTCTCCCTTGCAAAAGAGATCTTGTATCTCAATGGGACTAACCTGGTTAAATAAAGGCAAACTAAAATAAAATAAAATAAAATAAACACCATTGATTGAATTTGACAAAAATAGAAACTCTAAACTACTTAACTATAGTAAAACTGGCTAACCACCTTTGTAATGTAACGCCATCCATCCTCTCCTGCTTATCCTTAACAGAGTAATTGGAGGGCTGGTTACATTTTTTTTTTTTTGGGCTAAATAAAAGCTCTCTCGATTTATGCATGATATCATAAATTACATTAGCTTATAAGGTAATTTGGCAAGCTAACCAACCTGTATTTCAACTTTTTTTTGCTACCAATAATGTTGGCAAGCAACTAGCTGTAACTGAGCTAAATTGTATGAATTTGGCCAAACTTATTGTTTGTTACACTGGTTTAATTAAGTAACGTACTGCATTACTTTTAAGAAAAGTGTTCTGTTTAATAATCAGTGCAGTGGTTACTTTTTTTGAGTAATGACCCCATACACTGTTTACAACAAAGAGGGGAAATACCTCCAACACGCACAAACATTCGACCAAGCAGAATGTAATTAATTTACATAAATGTAATGTGTTTGATATGCTGCTTATAAATGGTGGTGACTTTGAAAGTGGAGCCAAGGAGAGTCAATAAGGGATATCAAATTCTTATCAATTCCCATTACTACCCACAATGTAAAATTACTTTAATACCCCAGAATTAATGCATTAAAACCCTTATAAAGAATATACTCAATCTTACATCACTGTTATTAGTTAAATATGAAGAATGAGGTTATTTAATGAAAATGCACATGAGTTTTTACAGTGTATATTCACAGATGTGGTGAGAGCAGCCTTGGTTTTTCAACATGCCTCTGTGTGAGTATTCAGAAGCTGCTCGTTAACTGGTAATCATGAGTAAACAGCCACAGACGCGAGATCGTGTCAAAAGATGAATATTTGTGTTCATTATCTGATCTCCCCCCATCTACCAAACAGCCCCTGCCCTGTTCAAACACATAATATATGCAAATAATAAAAGCTGCCATGGGGAACAAGCAGTCACTGCCAGTGAAGTCACCTTTACTGATAAGATCAGTTTGGTGTTTTACACGCAGGGTGCCTGAATTGCCATCTGTGTGGGTACAGAGGCACACCCAAAACAGAAGGAGATATTCCCTGAACTCTCCCAGCCGGGGCGGGGGACCAGCGCAGAGGAAGAAACAAAACGACAGGATCAGGAACCAGAGCCAGATCCACAATGGGGAGTGGAGACCTGCAATTATACAAGCCAACGGAAACAGCTACCTCTCCCCTCTCACACAAAACTCAGCCGTATGAAAAGATCACATTTCCGCGTCTTTTGTGTGGGCCTCAGTGTACGGTTCCTATATCTTTTGTATAGGAAGCACATAGACAAATCTCCAGTCTTAGCAGCCAAGTTGAGTCAGGTACAACAGATAATAGCATTTTTGTAATAGCATGAGAAAAGCAGTTTTTACTTGGTCCGATAAAGAGCCTCTTTCTCACTGTGCCCTTGTCCTGCCTCCCTGGTGTTTTGTGCAATGCCATTCACAGTGTTTCATCATTCAGTACCTCAAACTCTTGCCTCAGTTTTCATTGCTGTCCAGATGCCCTCGGGCATTCCTAAGTGGTGTTTGCAAGCATAGCCTCTGGGCAGTAACAGACGCTTAACAAAACAAACAAAAACGAAAAATCCAAACTCGTATATTAACAGTGTCTAAGGCACAAAACTATACCAACTTTAGTTCTAAAAATTACATTCTTGCAAAACTAATTAGTATAAGAAACAATGTACAGTCTGTGCCACAGACTGTGAAGCCAGATACCTTTCCTGACGCGACCCTGTAAGGAACTGTGTCTTCTCCATCTATTTCTTAATAGATGGTGGACTTGGGTAAGTCATGAACATGCCTAAAGATTTACCCACATAACAGTTCATAACATAAACAGGTTTTTCTGTTATGTAGACGATAACATCATGTGTCTAAGTCAGCTAATAGAATGGTGGCAAAATCTGACTGGGGAAAAAAGCAGATTCTTCTGAATCCCAGTATGGCTTTATAACTCTGAGGAGGCACCAGTAACATTCTAAAATTGTTACAAACCACAGTTGAACAACCGATATGACAGAGCTATATATGAAGCTACAAATAGCTAGAGTTAGGAAAAGGTGATGCCTTCATTAAGTTTTAGGAAGCGTTCCCTGATCCTATAGTAATAAAACAGCTTTTTAGAAACTTTTTTAAGTTGACACGGTGATGACATTCAGAAGGCAAGCAATAAAAACATGTAGCTGTTAAAGCTGTTATTCAGGTGAGGTGCTATACCTTTAGACTTAAAGAAAGTGTTAACAGCATATTTGGGTTTTTGTTTCATATGAAACATTTTAGCACACATGAAGGGTTGGTCATCAATCATCATGACTGTGCTGATACACATTTACATTTAAGAATAAAATACATGGCTGTTCACAGGGGTGCCGCCAGAAATTCTGGGATTCTATGGAAACCAAAATTTCAGGGCCCTCTACATTTTTCACACATAAAATTTAACCCAATAAACATACCCTGTATACTTTAAAAAAAGATACTTTGCACATTGCATAGTTAAAATGTCTAAAGGTGAGTACAAGGCCTACAAATACAAGAAAAAAGAAAAAACTATGGAAATATGTACTTGTTTACATAAAAGGCAGAACATTTATTATCTCAATTACAAGCACAACAGAACATATCGTACACAATATTGACATATACCTTACATGAACAAGCTTTAGCTACTTTGTAAACTCATTATAGCTCACTCATTTTTTCTGGTGCATTTTATTTATATTAATAACATCGGGCATCGATTGTAGCAGCAGCCCTGTCACTTCACAGATCACACTGCAAACTGAATTTGTGATTTTTGAAGCGTGTCGATTACTTTTTGTTTGATAAAGTTATCATTAGAACACAGGTGGACATGACGTGTTTAGAGGCTTCAATGTCCGTGAAGTTTCGCGCTCAGGCTCGCCTTGTTCGGCTGAGACGGGGGCAACAGCCGTGGGGGAAGGGGGAGGTGGTTGTGCAGCTGCCGCTGAATCTCTGTCTGTGAGATATGATAACCCGGAGACAGCAGAGAGTGTTGGATGTAAATCATAATTCAGTAATTATTTTTACTAAGCTAGCTAGATAAAAGCAGGCCATGTAGCAACAAAAATAAATCAGTCTGAAAGTTTTGGAATACAGGAATAGAGCAAGCTAACTTTCTTTTTGAAAAACTGTGTGACATACTGTCGACCTCGGCCAAAGTCTGTCTTCTCTTTGCTTCTTCACTTTCCGTTTTTGATGCCCTGACTTCTGATGCAACGTGCCTGCGTTTGTCACCATCTGAGATGCATCACAGCAAGAGACGCTACGCTAGCAACCGTAGCTTGGACATACGGGTGGAATGAACCATTGTGAAAGGGAGGGGTGTGTCATAAACAATACATTATTATAATACATTATTTGTTAAATATTATTAAATATATGGTCAAAATAGACAAAATTCCACATTATGTGTAGGAGGGGCCCTAGCACATTTAACGTATATAATAAAAAGAGAAAAGAAATAAGAAAAAAAAGGAATCTGGTCTTCTGGGCCCTTCCTCAGCCTGGGCTCTTGGAATCGTCCTAACCTTCCACCCCTTTACAGCGCCCCTGGCTGTTCATCACATTGCTAAGAAACAGGAGGATACATAGACTCCATATGGTTCAATGTTAGAAATGTCCATTTTAATAACACTGTGTGAACTTCTCAGCCTGAAGCTCATCTGGGTGTTCGTTGAAAAACAGTGTTACTCCTTTCCTCATACTGTAAAGTGCAGATGCCAGATAAGACTAAAGCAAACTTTAATTATACCTTAAAGGTCTTTATGTACTATTACAACTGAAATGGCAGGTGTAACATTAGAGGTTTAAGGCAGTTAATGCAGACAGCAGCAGGGTGATTAGGCTCAGGGAACAAAATCTAAAGCATGTTTTTAGTTTGTACTACAAACACGCAGTTTTGTTTGGTGGTAATGAAACCGCAGTGTGATTAATAATTACAATCCAGACTCGGCATCAGTGTAGTGTTTGACACCTATGGATGAAGGTTTGTTTGTTTAGCGTATAATTTGCATGGTGGCAACAGTAATGCTTACTGTCAGAGAACTGGGCCAAATAAGTTTTATATGTTCCTTCTCTGTAAACACTAAAAGTCCTCAGAGGGACTTTAAATGTAACCAGTAACAAGAATGTTAACCTAAGGCGCACTAGATTATAAGGCACATTAAGCAAAACTTTACTCAACTCATTCTTCTTGCTTCCTCCACTTCTGTACCGTTGATTCATTAATGTTGAATTCTCTGCAGCTGCTCTATTCTCATGTTGTTGCAGTATATGAATGACTAACCTCATATTGTAGATGGATTATCTCAGTTGTTCTCCTGACTGAAGTTTGGTCCGTTTACAGCATCCTGCCATGCGACTGCATTTGTCCCCAGCCATCAGGAACCCTCATGTTAACTTTTAACAAGTGGAAAAAGTTAGCGTTCATCCTCCAGCTTCACTGTTTATGTTATGCTAACATAGCTGTGTGGCTAGCGATCACGTAGCAAATCATTATATACCAGCTAGTCCAACTTCAGTAACCCTACAAACGTAACTGCTGTTTAGTTTTCTGTTTAGCTGTACGTTTGAATGTTTTCAGAAATCTCTGTCAGAACAAGGTATATCATGTTTAGGTGGAAACTAGCGAGCTAACTTCCTGCTAACTTCTAACTCAGTTAAATTTAATCAATTCTTTTTTATTAAAGATAAAAGATTTTAGACAGTTTTTAGCTCTCATTAATGGTGCAGTGTTTGTTTGACTTTGGGACCAGAAGCGGATGGAGTTTTGGACCCAGATTACTCTACCAGTGTTGCCAACTCCTCTGTAAGGAAAATCGCTATTGGCTGCCCTAAAAGTCGTTAGAAGTCGCTAAATGATCTTATCACCTAATTTGCATAATTGGTCATGCTAATGTAATTGTAATTGTAGGAGAGATAAATAACACAGTGGAAGAGACATATAGTGAGTAAAAAATGTCCTAAATTAAATTTCTTTTAGCAATTGTTTTGTTTTATTTAATGTCACAATTTCATTCCTCCTCCTTTATCCGGGCTTTGAGCAGCAAAAGTGACCCGAAATAGGCACTCTGGTGGAGTTACTTTGTGTGTGTGTTTTTAAAAGTAGTTTTAAACCTTATGATCCACAAAACAACATAACAGTAAAAGATGAACTGACCGTGTTACAGTCAGTGCAGGAGCAGCGCTCATGTGTGATTCATTTGCAATTTGGATGCATAGGTGTGAATATATCCTGCTGTGACAGCAGCTGGGAACGACTGCTGCATAAGGATCATCCGCTGCCTGCGAGCGCTTTGGCTCGGGCGAGGTGTCCACGGCAGCACCCGCTGCTTTTCAAGAGTAAGCGATACATGCTTTGACATCAAAAAGTCATCATGAAAGTTTCCAATAACACCAGAGAAATTTGCCAGATTTGTCGCTAGTCTCTTTTTAGAAAAAAAGTCGCCAAGGGGGTCTAAAAACTCACTAAATATAGTGACAAAGTCGCTAAGTTGGCAACACTGTACTCCGCAAGGCTCCTGACTACGGTAGCCGTAATGCTCCAACAATCCATCAAGCGGTGCAGCTTCGTAGCTTACCAAAGTCATACTAAAACATTTTTGACAGATTTTTGAGCGCCATGTAACACATAAAATCGGTTTGAGGTGAGTAAGCACAACCAGAGTTCATACATAAGGCGCTCCGGATTATAAAGCGCACTGTCGATTTTTGAGAATATTAAAGGATTTTAAGTGCGCCTTATTGTGTGGAAAATACGGTGAATGTCCAGTAAGGAGAGCTACCTTTGCCAGCTGCTGTTCTGGGATTGCAGCAGGGCTGCTTATTTAAGCCTGGGATTTTGTTCTTTTTATTTTATTTCACTATTTTCCTATCTGAAGCTTTCTTTCTTCTGACTCATGTTAGCTAAGGCAGTTTGTGTCAAATTGTGCTTTTTTTATTCAGTTCTTCACATCTAGTTTTGTTTTTTGCTAACTTTCAGGATTTCTTTGCTGTGTAGTTCTTGAAAATGTATATAAAGACAGGTGGAAGGAAATGCACATAAAGTGAATTTGGGAAGCGTCATCAACAGATGTCAGTGATCAGCGTCCACCATTCTAGTAAAATCACTGTACGGGGACATCTAGGTGTCTCAGATCACTGAGCATGCAGAGCAGCTCAACAGCAGCATAGGCCCTTTCTATCTGAAATTCTATAACCTCTAATTAGCAGAACAATAAATAATTGTCTATCCCCCTCCTTTGGACACCACTACACCTCTAAGTCCAGCTTAAAAAAAAGCTGGACTTGCTCTGAAACTCTGAATCACAACAGTTGTGTCACATGAAGAAGAATGAGGGTGGGATTACTCTGAAGAAAGCCATTAACCATGCACATACTTTCACCATTAGGTAATAGTAAGTGGAAAAAAACAGCCGAACCACTGCTGGAGACTTTGTGTACTGGGACAGGCGAACGGTGTTATTGTGCTCAGTCTGAAGTTCTGAAGATCCACACAGACATTCTGCAAGAAACATCTGTAATAAAGTGCCTCAAGGATACACAATAACATCTCTGTGCCAGTTTAGCTCATTTGGTTGAGCAGGTGACCATGTGCCGCATGGCTGAGATTGGTTGACTGGTCCCTTTGGCACGTCTCCCCCTATCTCTTCCTGTCACTCCTCGCTGTAAAAATGCCAAAAAATATTTATAAAAAGTTGGCAGTTGCTAAACTTTTTACTACTTTCAAATTTGAATCACCATATTTGGAGCTACAGCGAGTGCATAAAATGCTCAGGTAGCTAGCAAGCTTATAAGATGAGGCTGATTTGCTCGTCATCCAGCCAAGTTTTTTGGGTAAATGTAAATCTTTTTTTTGTTATTTTTCCTTGTTTTTTGTGGGATCTTTTTTTTTACTTTGGTGATATAATGGTCTGCTTTCTTATCAGTTTAAATTGGTAAATAATTGTCATATGAGAGCGCAATTAAAACATTGTATCAGCTGGCTAATGGATTTGGACCATTTTAACAATCTTCTTATGTGGTTCAGCTATTTTTGAATTGAATTGCATTTGTTACACTGAAAATGACGGAGATACTACGCTTCATGTGATTAATAGATGTAGTGTTATGGAAACATGTCATTCTATGTCCTATAGTCAAATACTTCAATACTCAGCATCAGCGTGGCCATCTCCATTCCATTTCTCTGTTCTGATGTCACTTTAGCACAAACAGCATTATCTGACCTATTTTTACAGACCATGATAGGTCAGCTAATTTTTCAACTAAGCACTTTGAGGCAACTGTAAATGCTTCAGGACAACTGTTGCTATATAAATAAAATAAAAGTTGAACTGAACTAAACTATTTTACGTTTCTACTCTAATGTTCATATGCTATTCTCATCAGTTATGGCAATGAAAAAGATTATATGGCCAAAGGGGGAATTTAAAATGTGGGCTATAAACACAATGCAAGAGCTCTGAGACTGCTCAAGTATTGGTTCTTCTTTCTGTAAATCTTTTTTTTTTTATGTTCAATGAGAAATGAGGAATTATAAGGAAGCCTGCAACTGTTTGTGGGTTTCCCCTCCTAAATACAAATGTTAGCGTTCCCACATAAGAAAGATTTGATTGTTTTTCAGCCACTAGACCTCATGGTGTTTTCAAAGATTTCCCCACAACAAATCGAACTGTAAATGGAGAGTTTCTGATTCATCATTCGTTATACGAAATCAAGAATTTTGAATAATCCGAGGGGATTTTTTTCTAATTACATGCTTTGACAGCTGCCTGAGAATGAGACGCAGAACTTTTCATATCTGAAACAACAAAACGTGGGACTTTCAGCCCTTTTGGCTTTAGTTTAGTGGTTTGGGATTTTTTTAATTAAAAGTTATTTTGATGGGAAACTGGCAGCTGGTTCTACAGAAGAAGGGCCTGAAAGCTACTTTTAAATAGCCTAGTAACCACAACTAAGCCTGTTGTCTGAGAGTGAAGTGCTCTATTGGATTGATATGTTACTATGAGGTCTATTACATAACACTGGACCTGAATCTTCAACATTTGAGAAGAATCATTTTAATTTCAACTCCAGGTCAAAAATTGACTTCAAGTTTCCTTACAGTGTTACTTGAGGCCAAGGTTATTTCATCCAGAGCAAGTATGTGGTTAGACACAATGTTTCTATTATCTTTAGAGCAGAATACAGTAATGTTTGTTTTATCTGAATTTAAAAGAAGGAAACTCATCCAGATGCTTAATGTTATTAGGATATTCCTGGAGTTTTACTAGTAGATGTGTGTCACCGAGATTCACCAATATATAAAGATGAGTAACATACACAAAAATGCATGCTAAGCCTTATAATAATACTACCTAAGGGAACACGCATAATGTAAATATACTTTGTCCCAGTAAAGAACCCTTTGGAACTCCATGATTAACCTTGGTGGCTGAAGACGACCCCATATACATGAATAAATACCGCAGGACAAGCATAGAGTTGAGCCCACTGTCCAACGTGATGAGAAGATTATTCATTATCTTCACCAGGGCTTCATCTGTGTTGTGGGGAATTCTGAAACCTGACTGAGTCTATTTAAATATCTGCAAAGGATTGGTTACCCTGTTAAGACTTTTTGAAACAAAAATAAGGTTGGAGAAAGGTGATGCCTTTTTAAGTAATGGCTTTATTACTGTTGCCTTAAAAACATGTGGTATGTAGCCCATTGATAGAGATAGGGTGATTATATTTGATATAAAAGTTATAATTAAATTATAAATATAATTAATGGCAGGACTTCTTTAAGCAGTGTTGTAGGAATGGGGTCTAATATTCACACTGATAGTTTGGACGAAGTGATTACTGAAGTTAATTCAGAAAGAGCACTTATAAATCAACATGAATAGTACTGAAAGTACATAATGATGTATTACTGAGATTGTTATGAATAATATCAGATACGAAGTCACCATTGTGTTGGCACATGGACTTTCTGATCATTGATCTTCTGAACACCTGAGTGAACACTGGGTGGTTTGTATCTCTGGCCAAAGGAGGGAAAAGTACTGCTTTGCATTGCACTTGATAATGTTTTAAAGCCGGGAAACTGAAACTGCTCCAGGAAGCCCACCTCTGACTGCACAGAGCTAGCTTTGCCAGCTCTGCTTCTGTCTCGGTGAGCTGAGGACAGTTGCCTTTGCCTCTGTCATGGATTTGCATTGCAAATGTGTGCTGAGGGACCTGTTTGAACACTCTCAACCTCCCCCATGGGGCACATCGCACGGTCGTCAACAAGACTGCAGCTGGTACTCTCCCAGCCCCCAACTTTCTACACACACACACACACACACACACACACACACACACACACACACACACAAGGTGTTTAGTGTTTGTTGGGAAAGTTCCTGATTGCCATCTTTCAGCCATGATGTTGTTTTGGTAAAATTCCACCTCTGACTTTCTATCAGACAGAATGCGTCTCTGCTTTGTGCAGTTCAACTACCTGTAGTGGAATACATCCATATATAATGTCAAGATGAGATTTAAATCCATCCAAACCTTCTGTTTGGTCAAAACATAGATTAATAAATCAATGATGGATACTGTTGTCATATCAACAGATAAAAACAAACAACAAGAAAAAAAAAACCTATCCTGGGGGGCACTAATATGACTGAATGGTAATCCAAGTAAAACCTTTGAAATAAGAGGTGAACATAGGTTTTAAAAGCAAAGCTTGGCACATAATTAAAGGCTTACTTTCACCTGTAGTAAGCCTCACCTGGGTGAAAGTTTGGTCAGGTGATCAGATTTTTTGTCTCACCTGTTTGAGCTAAACTGAATGTTGCCACACCTGAACCTTCATAACTTTCATGTATATAATATTCATATCTTAGTTGCCAAACACACACTTTATATTTTAGATTTATTTTTAAGACATTTTCATTTTAAATACAAACAAATGATGGCCTGGTTAAGTGAGACGTCACATAATTGTTGCTAACTTCAGTAACTCCTATGTACCTTTAGTGCAGCGCCGCCGTCTATTGTTCCCTCCCTAAACCCCGCCCAAGCCCTGAGTGGAAGCTGTAATTGGCCGAACCGGAGAGCGGTGCCGTCATCGCTCGGAGCGCCCATTCATCCCTGCACTTGGGCGTTGGACCCCACGTCTTATTAGCAACAAGGGAAATTTCTCCATTTTGCAGCCTGTCTACAGCGACACGGCCACCAGCCTGGGATTTTATTACTTCACCTCACCTGCCAGCTTTCTCCTGCTCTGCTGAAGAATCCTCCACACTCTGACTGGAGTTTGCTTTACATTTTCCCTGTGAACTTTTTCTTTGTGCGCCGCGCGCACACACACACACATACACACACACAGTGGGAGAGAGCGAGCGAGAGGGGGCTACCAGTGAAGAGCTTTGCGTTTCAACAAAGAGGCTTGTGGGTCTTTGTTCGCTTTTTTGGATCGGTCGTGTTTCTTTGTTGGAACGAAAAGCATGGGAGCGCAATTGTCCAAGACAGCTGGAAATGCTGAAACCGCGGCTGAAAAGCCAGGAGAGGCGGCAGCTTCACCCACCAAGACCAACGGACAGGTAAATGATATTTTAACATCCGTCAGGGGACAATCTGGTTGTTGTGGAGAGGGAGGGGGGAGCTGAGCACTGGGGGCGCCATCCGTGCGTAATTGAGGATGAATTGAACGGATATTAAATGGAGAAAGAAAAGATTCAACTTAATTAACGGATGATTTGATTCCTGCAGTTTATCTGGGGAAATTGCGCGCGGATTTCTTTTTTTCAGGTCGTCAATCAAAACAAAGCAGTTTCATAGACTGAGAGTATTTGCTCGGATCTTTGTGACAAAGCCAATCAAAAGGCGAGAATGAAGTCGTGTTCAATTTCTACTCGCCGAGTTTGACTTTAATTCTTCATTTTAAGACGATGACGAGGTGCTGTAGCTTCGGATGAGGTCTTTTGGGAAGTTGCTGAATAAGGCGAGATGCACGACGACCAACAAAGGCTTCGTGCGCTCGGAGCACCACGCCTTTTGTTACAGATGCTCGGCTAGAAAGTGGAGATGGCAGCCTGCTATCACACAGGAGGGGGAGACAGAGGCTTGGGGAGGGGGGCAGCGGTGCGCCCCGGAGAGAAAGCAGCTTGCGTTTTTTTTTT
>VUQR01013206.1:0-26270 GCA_015108515.1 Hemichromis elongatus | reverse complement strand
GGGAGGGGGGGGAAGAGGGGGGGGGGGGGGGGAAGGGGGGCGGGGGGGGGGGGAGGGGGGTTGGGTTTTTTTTTTGGTTTTTTTTTTTTTAGATTTTGGGTTTAACGGGTTGTGGGAGATAATTTAGAAGTTCGTTTAGATTTTCTACACATTAAAAAAACTGCGTCTAAACTCTCCTCACGGTGATGTGGGACTAAGACCAGCTGCTGTTTTAATGAGCAGCTGCTTTGCTGTGGAACGGCCACGCAGCGACCCCTTGCGGTCCTTGCTCTCTCGTGTTCAGGATGTGAATGAAATTCTGGGTGAAAACATAAAGAAACCTGCTGCATGATAACATATTTATGTGTGTGGTGTATCCATGGAGATGGGGATCAGAGGCGGTTATTTAACGTGTGTTCAGTTCCACTGTTTTTGCTGTGAAAACGAGAAAGCGAGCCCAGGGTGAAGTTGGATGGTGTCTGCTGCCCCTGCTGCTCAGCAGAGGCACTGTGCTGAAAACGGGCCAGCTCCGTGCATGGTAGTAACAGCTTCTGTTTCTCCTTTTAGGAAAACGGCCATGTTAAAGCCAATGGAGATGCCTCTCCTGCTGCAGCTGAAAACGGCAAAGAGGAGGTGCAAGCCAATGGCAGCGCAACGGCCGAGGAAACCCCCAAGGAGGAGGCAGAGAAAGCCGAGGCCGCCCCCACTGAGAAGGAGGCTGCAGATGCGGAGAAGGTAGAGGCAGCGTCTCCTGGTGAAGGAGAGGCAGCTCCCAAGGCTGAGGACGGTGCTGCAGCTTCTGCCAGCACAGAGACCCCGAAGAAGAAGAAGAAGAAATTCTCCTTCAAAAAGTCCTTCAAGCTCAGCGGCTTTTCTTTCAAGAAGTCCAAAAAGGAGACGGGCGATGGGGCCGAGAACGAGGAGGTAACAGCAGCGGCGGTGGCACCTGCAGAGGAGCCCAAAGCAGAGGCTGCCGAGGCAACAGCGGCCGCTGCTGTCGAGGAGACCAAGCCTGCTGAAGGCGAGGCTGCACCTGCTACCGAGGAGCCCAAAGAGGAGGTAGTGACCAAGCCGGAGGAGGAGGAGGAGGAGGCAGCGGCGGCTGCACCAGCAGCAGAAAAGCCTGCAGAGGAGGCCACTGAGGCCCCGGCCGCAGAGGAGCCAAAGGCAGAGGAGAAGTCGGCTGAATCTGTGGCCGAGGAGGCGCCCAAAACAGAGGAGGCTCCCTCAGCTTCACAAGAAGCAGCATCAGCAGAAGCTCCAGCTGCTGCCAACGAGGCCACTGAATAAAAGCTGAAGGTGGAAGAAAGTTTCTTTTCTTTTCTTTTTTTTTAAGGAGGAAAAAAAAGATAATCAAAGAACTTTTCCCTGCTTGGAGAGATGCCACATCATGGCTTTGAAGAACTTTTCTTTAACCAGGGATATTTTAAAGCTTTTTCTTTATTTTTAGTTTCCATTCTCCCCTTACGCAAAACCCATCTCGGCCCTTTGTTCCTAGCATTCCAGCAGGCTGCAGAGATGGGTTGGCCTCAATATGTACAACTGATTAAATACATCCACATTCTGCCATATATTTTTACATCAGTATTACGTTTTTTATACAAAATCTAAACAAAAAAGTATGGACATGCCCGTGGTATGAAGGGGACCAGGGTGCAGTTGTAAATGAAGAGACGGGGGAGGGTTCAGGAAGGTCATCTGGGTGGGTGGGTGGGGGTATCCTGGGAAATGTGCTACAGGCAATAATCAAGAGCAGTCAAGACCGAGATCTATATCCACCATACGGTTTACAACACTAAAATGGTTTTTACAAGACAACGAGTCCCAGTTAGGTTTTTAGGAAGTCATATAAACCCATAGGAGCGTTTCACTTCTCATTAGCTGTCAGTGATTCCGTAGAAATACAAGTTGTATAGGCTTTATTGTTTATTGCTGGTTTTATGACCTTAATAAAAATGTAAGTATGTATAGGCGGGGGTCTTTTTAACTGTGATTATTGTACAAAATGAAATTTTGATCTCAAGAAGCACATAATGTTTGCTCTTTTTTCCACCCGCTCGTTTTTGTATGATACCAACACAAACACACGCAAACAACAAAAACAAAGTCCTTAAGGAATTTTGAACTAAAAACCAAGCTGTGATAAGTGGAATGGTAAACTGTTTATATACTGTATGGCTTCTTTTGGTTTATTTTTTTCAATTCAACTCCAGCCGACAGTCCTTTTCCAGTGGTCTTTGACTCGACTTAAGGAATCTATCAGATGCAAATGTTTGTGTAGCATCTTGTTTTCTCTCTTTTTCCTTTTGTAAATACTGGAGAAGCTTTGACCAATTTGACTTAGAGATGGAATGTAACTTTGCTATTAAACTCCTTTGCTTAAGGTGTTCTAATTTTCTGTGAGCACACTAAAAGCAACAATAAATGTGAATAAAATTTCAACTGCATCTGTCTTCATTTGTTTTTGTCTTTTAAAGAATGGCACGTCAAGTCAAATGTCATTTTGACAGCTGATGCCAATACTTAAAAATCATCATTTGATGTCATATACCAGCTAAATACATCCGGCCACTTACATCTGCTGCTACTGACTAATAGCAGACACTACTTAAAGGAACAGACTTCAGACCGTGTTGAAGAATAAAGGTGGTCTCACCAAATATTGGTAATAAGCAGTGCTTAACGATACAGTTGTTTTAATTAACTACGTTATCTTCAATAGGGTGATTTTGAAATATAAAGGTCTGAATTGTTCCGCGTGCTTTTGGGTCATTTGAGGTCATTTGAGGACAGAAGATCTGTGAAAAGAAGTCTTTCTCTTGCCTAACGTGAGCCCCTCATATCTACAGGGATGAATGGAAATCAAGAACATTATGGCTTAACAACGCAACTTCATCTTTTTAAAAACAAGATTGTAACAGATCTGTGGCAGACATGACCACATGTTCATGCTTTCCAGCATATTTATCACGGTCGCTGTAGTTTACAGACACGGCTGCAGCTTTCCAGCTCGCAGGTGAACACACAACAAGAAGAACGCAGTCAGGAGCCAGCACAGACTTTAAAGCAGCTCCGGGGTGTCAGCCTCCCTGCAGGCCACACCCCGCCATAATTACAATCTGAAACTTCGGCTTTCACTACAATGGTTTTATTTGTAGCTTGAGCGCAGGTGCCTACTCAAGGATGTTCTGACAAAGAGGCGTCTTCTTCACCTGAGCATGTAAGTTGTGCATTTTTTGAGATTATCAGAAACACTAATAGTAAACAGAGACACTAAGGTTTAAGTACAGGTAGCACGAAAAGCTTCTGTGCTAAGGATGAGACAGCAAAGGAAGAGACATTCAGGAAAACTAGCAACAATGGCTTTCTGCGTCTCTTACAGGAAACTTGTGCCAATCCTTTGATTCATCATTTGACCTCATAGTACCTTATTATCCAAGCAGAGCAGCTGGTTGCTAAAGTGTCTAAAAGAAGAATGAGAGGCAGAACTTTCAGCTATCAGGTGCCTCTGCTATGGAGCCAGCTGCCAGTTTTGATTTAGGAGACCTTCTGTACTAAGTTTAGGGCTTAAAATGATCCTTTTTGATAAAAAGTATAGTTAGGGCTCGATCCCTGAGCCATGGCTGCCATAGGCTCAGGGTGCTGGGAGACTTCCTATGATGCACTGAGAGTTCAGATGCAAACCACGATTATAGCATGCCATGAAGTTGTAATATTTCAGAATTTGAGTTACATTATAGTATAATACTAATAATGCTACCACTACAATGACTAATCTTAATATATTGATCATAGTGTATGTATGTCCATTTCTTCTTAGACAGGCTGATCAAACTGGCTCTGGTACCACCATTATCAACATCTACATAGTTTTGGGGAATTATTTCATGAAACCCAAATCTAACTGTATATATTTAATTTCTTAAATATGTTCATCATAATTAACCTTTAGCTGGGACTATTCATTGCAAAAGTAATAAAAGAGAAGACTGCATCTAGCCTCAACCAGTGGGATAAAGCAGGTGGAGGGTAATGCTGTGCAGTGTGTGAGTAGGGTGGAGTTTTTGAAATCACTAGAAAAAGTATGACAGTCCCTCAAGGTGTGCACGTAAGGCAGCAGACTCTGCAGAAACGCTCACGTCCACACCAGCCTTATACTGACACACTGCCTTACAGATGGCTTTGCCAGTCAGCAGGGGCCAGCACTGATCGCTCCTGGCTGCCACATTCATAGATTTTTTCCCTTTCAAAATATCACTTTTTGAGAGATTTTGATGAACTGGCAAAAATCTTCCAAAGGGGAATTTTTTTAACCTCCGCTACAGAAGGTTCTGCATTTAGAGGGAGTGATGCCTGACCCAGCACACCCTTAGGGAGCAGCAGAGGAATTACAGGAAGTGGTTGGCATCAAAGATGAGCCTTAGATAACTGCGAGACACTGTGACTGACGTGAAAAGCACTACGCTGTGGAGCATTATGGGAAAATTAAAGGTGTGTACGTGTTGACTCAAATGGCTTTTTATGCAGTAAAAATGTGTAACTTCTACAAAAATAAATCGTGTAACTTCTCATTTACTCAGTAAAAGCTGGTCTTTCTACAGCACCGAGGATGAGTGCAGGTCGCTGAGAAGCCTTTGGGGAAGAAAAGGTTATTATGATGCTAAATTTTCAAGTACACTTTTTTTATACACCATTCACAGCAGCTCAGGTAACTTAGACGGTAGCACCAGGTTACCATGTAAAACTTCAGCCCTATGCCATGTAGTTGCTCAGATGAGAGTCACATCATATGAAAATACCAATAAATATATATTTGCTCTCTTACTAACTAATTGAACCAGACTGTGTTTAACATTTTAAGCTTGTGCTTCAGTTGCAGCTTGTCTGGGATGTCCCGGACAAGAATGATTCTCAGTGTTTAGCAGTTCTGTGAGATTACCATCTTATTTACACATTCTTTTTCAAGTAGTGTTTGTGATCTTTATGATGAAAAGATTTTCTATGGTACAAGTTCTCTGTGCAGACAAGTATGAAGGCAGGAGTTTGCATATCACACAATGGCACCAGAAAGGCCGACTGTGTCTTTGTAAACATTACAAACCTTTGGTTGTGCAGACACTTGAGCTCAGAGATGTGAGGTGTGCTCAGTCTGCAGGCTTCACTTTATTGATAAATAGAATTTCCTATTTTTCTTCACTTTTCAGAGACATCTCGTCTCTCCACATTCATCCTATAAGAAAACCACAATATTAGATCAGGTTCATGATTTAAGCTCACTTGGTTTCCTTGTTTTCTCTGTATAAATATACAAAATAAGTGATTGATTGACAGTCTGTTATATATAAACTACAACTTGCTGCTGCACAGCAGTAATAATATATCTGAGTAGATTAAACTTTCTCTAAATCTGAGCTCACAACAATACAACATCATAACAGGAAAAACAATAAACAAAAACATATTCAACTATTTTCCAACGTAACCATAATGTGCGAGCTCTAAATCATATAAGCCAAACTTATTAAATCCTTCAGTTGCACTAAAAGAGGTGTGTCAAAGAGCTCCATCTGAGACAAAATACAATATCTGCAGTAAGGCCTGACATCTTGTTACGTTGCATGTTTGAGGAAGAGCAACTTTCCTTTCAACTCGTCACCACTTCCCTCTTGTGGCAAAAACACGCAATTACATTTTAACAAATCCGACTAAAAGCGGCTGCGATGCTGCGGTGGGCTTTCCCACGGAGAACTTCTTCAAAGAGATGACAGCTGTTATCCTACATGTGTAGCTGCCAAATACTAACTATAGGAACTGAGGAACTGTGTCAGTATTAAAGATTAATTTTCCATCATGCCCAAATCCCAATCTGCAGGTCCCAGGTCCTACTTTTTATCTGACCTCTAACCTGCAGCCTTGCATCCTACTGGATAGACAATGTGCACATGTGATAGCAGTAGTAGTATCTAGATTATCGACATGTGTGTTGTGGACTAGCACTACATAAACAGTTACTCTGGGTTAAAATGCTTTGCTGATACCAGCAGTCAGAGGAGGGGTCAGAGAGCTTTGAGCTGGTAGAAAGCTAGCAGAACTCAGTACAACCAAACTATGCAGGGGAGCATCACTTTCAATATTCGAGGTTAAAAAACCTGTGAACCTTGAAGCAGATGGGCTACTGCAGCAGTAGACCGCACAGGTGCCGGTGGTGTGTTCGGGTGCATATAAATACAATATTCATCGTTCTACCTGAGATATCTGCTTAACTATGTCCCAGAACAAGTAAAGCTTACCATCATTCCAGTGTCATCCTGTACGTGTGACGTGTTTCTGTTTCATCTGAGCTGCACTTGGCGCTCAAGATCTCAAACCACTTGGTGGAGGCCTTGTACGATACGTCATAGTGCCAGAAGTTTTTGCCCCAAAATTACATTTTTCAAAGCAGGGTCTGCAGATCTGTAGACTTTTTTTTTCTGTATTATGTAAGGGGGCAAATTTCCATCAACATTACATAGACTAACACATGATAATTTGAGCGTTGGCTGTGTAAGCTGTTTATTTGTGGACCCAGTTGAAGAGACACAAATGGTAGGTGTAATGAAAACAAGCATTTAATGTCAATTAATCCAAAAGTGCAGGAACAAACAGGAAAGTGAAAAAAAAAACACACACACACTAGGAGAAACAGTCAGAGCACAAAAGTGGGCTACAGTCAGCTGTGAGGGACAACACAACAATGACCAGAAGCAGAGACACAATATAGACACACCACACAACAACGGGAGAGCTAACAGGCAGGAACACAGAGAACAACACCACAGAATGAACCTGACACAGAGAGAAGGAAGCTTGAGAGATGGACTGTAAACACACATGAGACTGGAACACACTTTCTTAAATTTGTAAAATCTGTAACATATCTGTAACAACACGTTACAGTTACTGTTACTGTCTTAGAGCAACTGTAACCCACATAATTTCTTTAGCGATTAATGAAGTATTTTGATTCTGATGCACACACACACACACACACACACACACACAAAAATCACACCTCTATTGTTCTGTTCATATGGACGATGAATCTTCCTTAAGGTTGAAACATTATTTCTACCAACCAGTCGTTTCTATCTATGTGAGCGACACAAAGGGGACCAAGGAGCTTGGAAAGAAAGTGACTGGACTTCTTTGAGTTTGTTGAAGACGTTTCGCCTCCTATCCAGAAACTTAAAAAGTCCAGCAGCTTTCTTTCCGAGCTCCTTAGGCTACCATGACCTGGATAAGTGAGAACCTCAGAGACACAAAGAAGGATGCTTAGATGGTGCCTTTGATGTGAAATGGACATTTTGATCAGCTCACAGCAGCAGCAGAAATCAGACAGTAACGGAAAAGAGATTGTACGGGCAGTTTGTGTAATGAATGCAGAAGGCAAACAGTCCAGAGGAAGGAAATTTAGTAGGATGTGGAGTTAACCCTAAATAAACTTGTTAACTAAAAACAATCAAGATGTTAAGACACACATCAAGTTTGAAATGTCTCTGAAACAGAACATCTATACATCTACAGCCAGAAAGCTTTATACCAGAAAACGATTTCTACAGATATCTGACATCATCATGAAACTTTCCCTTGATTTTTTGTTGTTGAAGATTACGTCAGGGTGTGGGTCCTGCCAAAGTGGAGCACTTCTCCACGGCGTCACCAATGTCTGAGTTTGAAGAATGACTTCTTCAGTCGTGTCTAAAGTGTAAATGCTGCCTTTAATAAAGCCAGGAGAGGAAAGAGTGATAACCTGGAGGCATTTGTTGAAGAAAGAACTTGGTGATAAAGTGGTAATTTCCCAGGATGCTCTTGGTGTTTTCATGACCTTGAAAGGGCCCCTTCAACAGCACTCTGGCTGAGGTGTCTGACATGGAGATGGGGACGAGGTCGGTGGCATGAAAGAAAGTCTGAAAGGGAGAATGACAGAGAGCACAGAATTAAACCATGCGACGCGGAGGATGACTGGCTTAAAGAAGGCGGGCGAGAAGATGACTGGACCAGAGTAATGATGTCAGCATTGAGATTGACAGCGTGGGAGAGTGGTAGACATGTAAACCCCAGGGAAAGCAGATAGATGAGTGTGAGTGAGTGAGTGATGAGTGTACCTCAATATGAAACCCCAGAATGTCACTTTTACCAGAGTGACCAGTTTTCCACTCTTTGTGGTGTCTGTGAGGCAGAAGGAGGAACCCATACTCAGCACTGGGCTTCACTGCATTGACCTTGGGCTCTACAACAAAAGCAGTACACGTTCTTGTGCTCTTCTCACCGTGACTACACCCAGAACCAGAGTGTGAGCCTTGAGGCAACAGACTTCTGAAAAATGTAATGACAAACTACAACAATAACCAAGTGTTACCAAGTAATATGATGTAACTCCTGCCTGTATTCCTGCAAGCTGGCATATTGTCTGAAAAGCACAGGCAGAAAAAGTCTGGCTGTGTCATTTTAAATCAAGCATTTTCTTCTAGGCTACAATTAGTTCAACATGGCTGCACTAAATAGCACATCATAGCCTCTCATTACTTCATAATGTGTGTCCATAAAATATCTATTCATTCAATATTCTCTTAAATACCCCGGCAGTGGCAATATCCTGAATGTGACACTACTGATTCTCTTATTACAGTTTTGCTTAGTTGTTTACACACAATTACTGGTACATCAGACACAATGAACACAGCATGTAACTGATGCACCAACCCTCAAACCCATTCTGCTAAACTACAAGCACAATTCCTGCTTTACACTCAAATTGCAGTTATAAAACACACTTTTTAAAAAAAAAACACTACACACAATTCTTTGCATTGGCACAATTTTCATGAAGAAAATTCAAATTCATTGAAAATTGTAAAGTCAGTTACCCTACTTTGCATACCAACTCATCACATAAACCTGTCACACATAATTGCAGTTAAGAAATCAGAGCTGCATAAAAGGGCAACAGGTTGCCAACGTTGGAGACAGAGCCAGAACCAGAGGAGTGAGAGTAAGAGGAGGAGGAGGACGACGAAGGCCAAGGAACGTAATCTCCGATAGAGATTGATCTCTGATGAGATCAAAGCCACTTTGGCTGACCATGTGGTCAAACATGGTCTAACAATGAGGGAGGCTAGGCAAAGAGTACAGCCAGATGTGAGCAGGTAAACCGTAGCATCCATCATTCGGACTGTCTGAAATAAGAATAGGTCAGAAATGTCACTGACTCAATCAGTCATTACTGTAGCACATTATTGCCCGTGCACTGTTCTGTAGACTGTGAAAATACTGTAAAGTATGTTTCAAGTATTTGGTAAATGTATTCCTACTTTGTATTCCTACACAGCAGGCCTAGTCACAGTATTTTACAGTGTACTATTTGTATTGCAGAGCTGATAGCTTACCAACACGAGGTGGTCGGGAACGTCTTCTGTCTCCTGAACAGGAGACTGAAATCATAAACATGCTTCTAGAAAATAACAGCATACCATACGGCAAATACAAAAAAAAAATAAATAATAGAAGACAACAACATATTTCAAAATATTGATACGTTCAGCTTATCACCACTTACACAGAAATAATCTGAGGGTGAAGCAGGTCTACAGGGTGCTATTTGAACACAATTCGGAAAGAGTCAAAGAATTGTGATACAACTATGTGTAAGTCCCACACAATGCCACAATTGATGCGTACTCTCAACACTGTATGAATTACAGTACTGTGCAGTAATCATACTCTAATTATACTCCACGATAGTAACCACTCAAAGTCTGCATGATGTGTTGCAGAGTCTGTGACTGGTTCACTGCCCACCCACTTTTCAGTTGTTGATCTCCCTTCATTCCTCAATCCTATTATAAGGAATCTTTTTCTGCCTGCAGATGGAAAATGTATGCCTGAAATCCACACACAGGTACACCCCTTCCCCATGCACGTGGAGCTATAGCAGTTGATGCTATGGACGGCTGGATTTGCCATGCTAGGTGATATTGGCCCTGCTGATGGGCCAGGGAAACATTGCTTGTGATATTGATGAGGTTCTGTGGCCCGAATGAAACAGAAGAGAGAATGCAGCAGAGTTGGGTTTTCCTTTTTTTGACTGTAACTGTACATTCTTATGTTGTTTTTTGTATGCAAACCACAATATGTGCAACTTTGTGTTGGTTGGGATGGACACTGTGTACATTGTATTTGTGGGAGAAATGCAGTAAAATAGATTTGGTACCACGTATTTGTATGTTTTGTATACAAACATTTTTACTTATGTAGGCCTACGTACTGTCTGTAGTAAATGTAACACTGAACAAAAAGGAAGTTATTATGATGACTGGAGAGGAAGTGATCATAGTGTTTTACATTAAGCAGATCAGCATTCAACAGGTTCTTATGTCTACTCGTGATGGTTTGTGTGTCATTTTAACAAGAACTTAGTGTTTTGAATGTAGTTTCATTTTGCAGGAGAATTGAAGGGTTTTACTTGTTGTGTGTAAATTCTGCAACCTTGAGTTTCCTCTACATACTTTTAAAGATAATCACTTCTCAGAACTATGAGCAAAATATTTATAATAGACAAGTGAACATTACTTCCTTTACATTCAGCTTATGTTATAAAAGTGAAGAAGATGACTGAAAATAACCAATTTCTTTTAGTTGGGTCACTACTCACTGAGCTGTGCTGTATGAAAGCTATGCATTACACGTATTACATATGCAGCCAGTAATGATCCTTCATTCCACCTGTGTCTGCCTTTTTCCTGGGTTAAAAAGCCCCCTTGTGGCTGAACATGTTCACAACATAAATCTGTGATAAGCTGCAGAAACAATCTCAAAGACAACAATATAAAAAGTTTTATTGACAAAAACAAAATATCAAAATTCAGCTGTAAAATCATCACAGGTTCATGTAGGAGCCCTCGTTACAGACAGAAGAGCTCATTCAGAAGATTCAGCACATTGGATTGGACGGTTTAACGAGCATCAAAGAAGAAAATCTGGCAAATTCAAGTGTTAAATTCAAGATAACCACTGACACACAACACAAAGAGACAATTCACACGTAGAAAAAGACGAGTCATAATAAATATAATGCTTCCTTATGGTGTTTCGGGGAAGCGCAGGATCCTCAAGGTTGGACAGGTTAAGATCTTTGGTTAAGAAGACTTTAGATACTGCTGGTCTGCTCAGTTTTCACACTGCTGAGGAAGGAAGACGTGTGTCAGTTTAAACAACAGAAATGTTGCTATAGTGATGAGTAAAATACTGCCTACGTATAACATTAGATCACCAGGCTGCTCATGTGTGCACATACTGTGGTAGCCCAGTGGTTGAGAACTCAAAGCCAGGTACAGCTTAGCATCAGACCAACAGCTGACCGCTTTGGTGCATTTCATTGGTGCATTAGTTTGCCCAATATGACTTTCACTTCAGTTTCTGAGCCTCCGTTTGTTTCATGACAAATGAAAACACTCCCACAGTCTCTCCACATCTTTGAAGTATTGCGCCCTAATCGTGCATATAAAAGCCCTGCTTGTCAAGCTCAACACATACTCAGTTTGAAAAAGGATGCAGTACCTGCATTTAAAGAGGAGTGAGAACACCGAGTGTGTGAATGAATTCAAACATTCACCTCTTTGAGTCAGTCTGCTCAGCACTGCTGTCTTTTGTCTTCTCTTCTTCTTTTATATCTAAGTTGGGACGAATGGGGAAGAAAGAAACCTTGAAATCCCATCCAGCGTTACGCACCGTTACACTGTTAATGACAACAATCGAGTAACCGTCAAAGTAACCAACCAGCTTTCTTCTCCGCTCCTTCCCGCTCGTCCTCGTCCACTCTGGGCCTTTTGGCTCCTTTCTTGTGACTGGCTGTGTTCCTCCTGCCTCCCTCCCCTTCGTCCTCAGAGTCGGAGAACTCTTCGTCACAGGCTATTCTCTTATCTGTAGCACGGACTGCAATCAAACAGCAAACTCTGGTGAAAAACGTGTTTTTGCCCGTCACACCTGAGCAAATGCTCTGATTTCCATTTTTCCAAACCTGGGGTCCTTTCTCCCATGGGTCTAAATTATGAAAAGGACATGTCCAGTTTTAGTGTTCACACTCAATACTCTTCTTCACCATTTGATTCCAAACTTTTTTGATCATCTCAAAAATTGAGAGCCAGACTAATGGGGCCATAAGGCTAATGTGGTACAGGCTACACTGCAGAACTGCACTCATAACATCCCGCCCGGTCTTATTTTCCACCTTGTTTGCCACTTTGTGTCTCAGAAGGCTTTTCTCATTTCTCTGTTTTGTTCCCGTTCCTCCATCTCGTCTTGGAAAACAATTGTGGAAGACAGCAGAAAGAAGAGGCTTGCCAAAGAAGCTATAACACAAGACGCAATGAGCGCCATAGAAGCCGACGCTGTGCGAAAACGAATGACGATCTTACTGGACAAGCGTTTGTCGGGATCCTCTGTGTCCTCATCCACTGTGTCGTCTGGGACGGCATCCTCCGGGATGGCCTGCATCTGAACCCCTGGAGCATGAGGCAGCATCCGCAGGTTCTCAAACAGCCGTTGCCTGAAAAGTCACAGACTGATCATCTGCATTTCAATTTCTTTTTGAATCAACTGTTGTTGTGGATCACTTTCCTAACACTCTGGAGTAAAATAACATTAAAGACGTAACAAACATAAAAACTTGTAACTCTTGTGTTTGCAAATACAAAACAGACAAAAACAATGAAAAATAAAAAGAGAACATAGAACCATTTAAAATACTAATAAAATTGGTGATTTCTGATATTGAGAAAGTTTTGTGTCCAAAAGTAAAAAACATGAACAATGCTCTTAATATACAGTTAAATATACATCAGTGTTCAAGTTTCAGTTCATTTTGACAGTTTTGCATTTGCAAAATCATGAAACTCTGCCAAAAGATAACTCCAACATCTCATATTTGATGACTTTTCCTAAAATGAACTTATTCTAAATTTGTAAGTGTTTTGGATATAAAGAGGATTAGGACCACTAATGTAATACAACTATTTATTCATGCCAGGTTGCCTAGCAACATTTTGGCATTGTAGGGCATGTGAAAAGGAAGTTTTCCTTTCCACTGTTGCTTGCTCACAGCCAGTGGGTCCATTATTGTGGCTCTTAAAGAACCTTGAAATGATGTTGTTGTGTTTCAGTGATATATAGAATAGAACTAAAAAAGCTGAACTGATATGAAGGTTTATACAAGTACAGTTAGCTAGAGTTGACTGATAGATAAATATATACATTTACAACAATTCATTTCTTACAGGTTTCTTATTCTGTTTTTAAGTAATGACCGTTCTACTGTTATAAAGAAAGCAAATCGTTTCCCATTTTACATACTTGATTTTGTCCATGTACTCCTGTGTGTTCTGGTTGGTCATGTTGGAGGGGCTGATGTGGAGCTTGAAGTCAGGCCCGAAGTACTCGAAGTAGTCATTGTATGGCAGTTCTGCAACAGAAACATCAATGGGATGAGTTTCAAAACAAAAAAGCTGGAGAAAATCTGTCAAATTAGGAATCATTTTGAAAGAATGTGAAGTGCTGCCACACCTGTAAATAAGATTTATTGAAGCTTTACAACCTTCGCTGATCACGAGTGAGGGCAAGATGAAGAGAAATGTGTAAATGGTAAATGGCCTGTATTTGTATAGTGCTTTACTTAGTCCTAGACTCAGAGCACAGGCAGGAAGCAGGTTGGCCCTTCACTGAGGTGACGTTAACTAAACACCCCATCACCTCCACCAAGCCCCACACTGCAGGCTACACACACACACACACACACACACACACATTATAATTTAAACGACCAGCATCACTGTTTGCCATGCTCCACTTATTTAATCTATACTTAGAAAGTATATACATACGGTCCTGCAGTCATATTTATTTTTAAGCTTTGTTGAGTCAAGCTAGGCTATGGCAGGCACTGATTCTTAAGAAGCTAGTAACTGCTAATGTGGCCCAGAGTCTCTAACTTCACACAAAGATCATGCGTGGATGCAGAGGTCTCCATAGAGCTACATTATTTCAGCCTCAGCAGGCTAATAATTAGATAATATATCAGTTAAGGGGTGTGCACAACTACTCAACAAGGCTATAAAGCACTGGTGTCCTAAACAGATAGCACCCAAAGTTAAGCTAACCATATGGATTGTATGTGTGCGTTAACCATCTTAGATCTGTTTAACCACCAGGTCAGGTCAGTTTAATTCCACCTGAGAAACATGGCCACAGACTTTGAGGTGCTCGTACTCATTTGTACAAGCTGGAGGTCATAGCTTGATGAAGTGAACAAAATCTGCACATCATCTGCAAAAAGAAGAGGCTATCCTGAGATCACTGAACCGGAGACCCTCCAGCCCCCGGTGGCACCTAGAAACTCTGTTCACTGACACTATGAGAAGAGTCAGTGACAAAGGACAGCCCCGGTCAGCTCAACAATGTGGAGAGTTAAACTGATCGCTCCTTTTATTCGTGGGTTGGTCAGCCAGGTAACACAATTTTAACAACTGTCATTCACTGACATAGAAAAAGTGACTAACCGTCAGGGATGTCAGAGTCCAGAGCCACAGCTGTCTCATAGGTCCAGCATCGGGCCACGTTTCGAATGGTGTATCCTCCTCCACCCAGCATGAGCAGTGGCTGGTTGAAGGACTTGATGTATTCCACACATTTGGCATGCCCTTTTAGGATTAAAAACACACAAAACGCGAGAGGTTTGAGTATAGTTTGTGACTTCGTTATATCAGTTAGCACTACTGAAATGTATATGTTTACCTCGGATGGTGAGGTTAAAGCAGCCGAGGCGGTCTCCTGAGAGAGAGTCTGCACCGCACTGAAGAACCACAGCACTGGGCTGGTACATCTCCATCACCTTAGCCATCACCTACGCAATCAAAGTAGAGAAATAAACTTAAACATTAGTTCCACATGACTTCTCTGCCAGGTAACTTGCGCCCCACCTGTCAGAACTCCTGGGCGCACCACACACTCTGAACTCGTCACCCTATCAGAGAGAGCAACGTTCCTCCAGCTGTATCTGTGGTCTCATTCTAATAATGTTAGCCTAGATCAGGGGGTGCTCAATCCCAGTCCTCCAGAGCTACCGTCCTGCAGCTTTTACATGCATCCTTGTTCCGACACACCTGAATCAAATGAATGGCTCGTTATCAGGCCTTTACCCAACTTGATGGCAAGCTGAAGACGTAATCAAACCATTTGATTAAGCTGTGTTGGAGCAGGGATGCATGTAAAAGCTGCAGGATGGTAGCTTTGGAGGACTGGGATTGAGCAGCCCTCGCCTAGATTATCAGATTCATGATGTTTCCCAACAACAATCTGCCATCTGGTGGCAGAAGGCTGCATAACATTTAGGACACAATAATATACCAGCATTAGAATTCAATTACAATTTTAACAATTACACTAGCAAGTCTGGTACTAACTAGTGACAACAGCGAAGGCATCAAGTCACGGACACCCCGAAATTAAAAAAATAATATATATAAATAAAACTATAAATATCTCTCTCTCTATATATATAGATATATATATATATATCTCTCTCTATATATATCTCTCTCTCTCTATATATATATATCTCTCTCTCTCTATATATATATATATATATCTATATATCTCTCTCTCTCTCTATATCTATCTCTCTCTCTCTCTCTCTCTCTCTCTCTCTCTATATATATATATATATATATATATATATATATATATATATATATATATGTGTATATATATATATATTTATATATATATATATGTATACACACACGCACAGTATATATAAAACTGTTGTGGCAAACATCTGTTTTTAGTGCATTCTTACTTATGTGAAAAACAGCACAGTAACCATTGGTTTAAAATTTACACTCCTCTCTTGACTTCCGATTATACATTATGCAACACTCGCACTCCTACTCATACTTACATTTGCTGTTGACTTATGAGGCTTTCAGTTAACGTGCTCGGGGGAAAACGGTTCACTTGAGAGGATGATAAATGTCAGGAAATCCCTTTTCAGCCTGTTTGGGTTGTATCTTGTATTTTTTAACAGTGAATGTTGCCTTGAAAATGGTAAGTTGGATTAATTTATGTTCTTTCTGATCATTTTAAAGTTATCTCAATATGTCGTCTTGATGCATGCTCAATCACAGGCAAGGAAATCCCAGAAAGTTTGATTCTGTTCATTGTCCTGATGAACCGTACCAACATTCTGGGACCCTGAATGTGTCCTGTAACTTTACATCCTTGTGTTGTGTTATACGCCAGGCTGTTATCTGCCAAATCCAAACATCACTCTGAAAGCTATTAATGACAAGCAAACCCTTGTGGTGAGCTGGTTGGTAAAACACAGCAGTTTCATGGGTGACATTTATGAGATTGAGCTCAGCCGCACTGAACAAGACACCGTTATTTACACTGTGAGTATTGAGAGGTGTGTTTTCTGTTTTTAATGCTGTTTAAAAATCTGTATTTAGAATTTGAATTATATCTAGAAACGCATTAACTACCCGCCATGTTCACAGAATGCAGTCAGAATGTTCCATGTAAAAGACATTCAGTTATTCAGCCGGGTCATCACAGAGAAAGGCAGAATCTTTTTAATCACCAGTACATTTAATTCATTCTGTAATCCTACTTTTAAGACCTACCAGTGTTGTTGTGAACAATTATTTTCTGTTTTTTAACCTAGAAAAATGTGAGTGTATCCCCTGGAGGTTCAGCCGAATACACATGGACATGGATCTCTGATATGCCTCTGGAGTGTGTTGATCACTCTGTCAGAATGCGATACTATAATCAGTCTGTCCAGAGTCCTTGGAGCAACTGGATAACCAACTCTGGTGAGATGTTATGCTGATCAATAAACATCAGCCTACGTGTTTTACTGATGAGGTAAAAAAAAAGAAAAGAAAAAAAAAAGCAACAGTTGTCGTTTTCTCAGGAATGAAGCGTTTCTCAACATCTGCAGTAATTGCAAATGTCTCTTTCAACATATATCTTACGCATACAATGCATTTTTGTACATGGCTGGGAAATGAGGTGTCTGAAACACTTTTTATTTTTAGTTTACTAACCACAGGGGAGAAAGAGTAAAAATAAAATGTAATAAAAATAAAACTTTTTTTATTTTATAGTTTCCATGGGTGACCAGTCTGGACTCAAGGCAGGGTTTTTTTTTAATAGCCATGCAAGTCTAATAGATGCAACACATTGTTATGCATTGTCTTGTTGAAGTAAGTAAGGCGTTCACTGAAAAAGGCATTTCATAAATGGCAGCATGTGATGCTTCAAACCTGTGTAGATTAACATTATAATCATGTACATGATACTTAGAAAATGTCTTTTTTTTAACTTATGTATTTATTTTTTGGAAATTTGGTTATCTACAATAAATCAGCCAAACTGTGACTGAAACGTAGACTCTCAGCTTCAGAGTTTACATGAACTATTTAGGAATTACAGCATTTTTATTTAAATAGAATTTTCCATTTTTAATGACTCAAAAAGATAATACTGGACACAATTTTAAATATACAGATTTTTGTTAATTCTTGGATGAAAATGATTTGGAGTCAGTGACTGCCTGAAGTTTAGAACCCATAGATATTACCAAGTGTTGTATGTTCTCCCACCCACAGTTTACTGGAGTTTGTTGCTTGTTTTTCTGTCTCTGTGACATCCTGTGTCATCATGCTGCTTCTGTCAGTCACATCATGCAACACTAGTGACCAAGTAATACTGACAGTCGTGCTCATGCCATAACATTGCCTTCACCAGGTTTGAAAGAATACTCTGAGTCAAAAGCTGATTTTTATTCTTCGTGGACTCCTCGTTTTTTGTTTTTTGGACTCAGGGCCAGAGTTATTTGTGGAAGCTGCAGTGCTATTGTGAGTCCTCTTTAGTTATGTAAATTCTAATCAATTTGGTCTTTCTTCCTCACAACCATCCTCCTGTTTCTCAGAATCTGTTTAGTCCTCAGATATGACCGTCACTCATGAAGATAAAAGAAATTGCCCATGCCCTAATGCACTAATCCACCCTTATATCATCATGGATGGTGAATGAACAACGCAATAATGACAAATCAGGTGGACACTCTCCTCTATAAGCTGGAGGACGCAATGTTCATCATTTCCCAAACAAAAAAGAAAATAGAAGTCTTAAAGCTTTGATTGGTCAGACCAAAGAACAGTTCGCCACTCAGTCTTACTCCACCTCAAAATGGATGCAAAGAAAGCCAAGGCATTTCTGAATCCCCTTTGTTTTTTGTGTCTCCACCAGTGCAATAATATGAGAAATTCGAAAAATTCTCTCAACACTTTTTCTTGCATGAAATACTGAACAGCTCTTCATCAAACTGCACTATAACTTTACTTTGTCTTGTAGGACTCAAAGCAAAGGATGAGATCCAAATATTTCCCTCCAACCGTGTGCTGAGGCAGGGCAGCAGTGCCATGTTCTGCTGTATTCCCCGAACAGGTGTGAATGTTACAAGAATGACCTTCAGGAACGAGGAATATCATCTTCTGAGCATTGGAGGCGGAGTAAAAGCTATTTCTGTAGACAACCTCACTATCCCAAAAGGATTAATTAAATATTTGTTACTGGGTTGCAGTGATGCAACAGGCAAGAGTGTTCATGTCTTGAACTACATCAGCTGTAAGTTTGAATCTTTCTTTGTTTGTGTTCTTTGTTAATTTAATGCAGAACTTTTACATGTATAACTGTATATGCATATGTATGTATAAAGTTCCACCCCAGAAACCCAGAAACCTCAGCTGTGTAACCTTTGACATGGTATCTGTCACCTGCACCTGGGAATCAGCCAGAAAACAACTCCCACATGATCGCAACGTCCAAATTTACACTCTCCACATAGAGTAAGCAGATGCAGTACAGATCTTATATTGTAACACAATGTTAGGAATAGTTGGCAGCATTTTCAAAATGTTTGACTGATATAGTACTGCAAAAGTTTTGAGCCACCCTTCATATTTTTATATTTTGTTTCAAAGGACCCACACTTATTGAGAAATTTTAAGGTCTTGAGCAATATTTCTCTAGGCTTTCTGAATGTATTGAAAGGGGTTTTTTTTTAACAACATGTCGTGCAGTGTGTTATCAACAAATTTAAAGAAACTGAAAAACTACAAAAAAAGAAATAGCAAATAAATGATACAAATAAACAAATAAATTATCTTTGCATGAAAAGTCATCAGCACAAATTTCATAGAATACAAAATAGTATTAAGCCTATTATAGAGTAATCAAACCATAAATATTATTTCACAAAAGTGAATGCTGAAACTTGAGCTGGATGTGTTTGACGTCTTTTCCAATTCTATCATTTGTTAAAAACACAGAAACTCAGACAAGGCTCCCTTCACCTGTGAGCAGTCATCGTGTACTTTTCCAGTTGTGCCACACCTGCAAAATTACAACATCAGTGTGTGGGTGAAGGACAAGCTAGGAGAGGAGATGGAACATTATAGTTTCAACATCTCTGACAGAGGTCAGGGGTCATTGGTAGTATTTATTTGTGTATATAACATGTACATTTTTGAAGACCTAAAGACACATACATGTCAATTTAAATTGCTCTGTGCTTGATGATGCTTTTACAATTTACCTACATTGTGTAGTGAAATCCGCATTAGTGTTGTTTTTGTACTGTTTTAATGTTCGCTGCACAACCAGCGCAGAAAATATTATTAAAACACATGCTTTGTGTGTGTGTTGCCATTAGTGTTTCCTGTTGTGAAGTTGCTTAGAGTGAACCACGGGGTGACAGACGCCACGGTATCCTGGAGCATGCAAGAAGGCTTGACTCAAATGAACCTTCTCTGTCAGGTTGCTACAGTCCCACTCGGCACCATGGAGGTAAGTTCATTTAAATTAATAATAATCATCAAACTGTTGAATGAGGAGTTGGACATTTTAATGCATTTTTTTCCATTTACTTCTGTAACAGCTGAGGTACAACAACATTATGAGCCGTTTCTGCAACGCAAAACTAGAAAACCTGGTTCCCAACACAAAGTACCATGCCAGAGTACGCTGCACTGTCAATGGACGACTGTGGGGAGAATGGACACAACAAAAAACCTTCACAACAGGTAAATATAAATATAATTAGAAAAAATTTGTCCATATCGTCATATCGTATCGTATCGTATCTTGGTCCAGATTCAAAATAGTGTAAGAAAAAATTTAATTATTAAAGGGCAAAAATTACTTTTCAGTGTTTAGCTTTTATCTGCAAAATGGTGCTGCATGAACGAACCATTTGTCCTTGTGGTCAGTCTTAATGTACAGATGGGTTTGTTCATTTGAAAAGAGATTTAGATGCAAAATTTTTGTTTGCAATTGTCTATGTTAACATTATCTTTACATAAAAAGTTATGAGTACACGACTATTTATTAAACCTGTTATAGAGCAATCGAACTACGAATATTATTTTACAAAAGAGCAAGCTGACACTTGTGCTGGATGTGTTTGAGGTCTTTTCCAATTCTCTTGTTTGTTAAAATGAAAAATAATTGAAAAGAACAGTAAAGTAAAAAGCAAGAACATAGCAGCAAACTCCCAAAGTACTTGTACTAGCAGGCTTTGATACAACACTTTTTATTTCTTACTGATCACTCAAAGCATTTAAAACTACAAACCACTTTTCACCATATACTCACCATATACTCATACAGGCCACAGTAGATAAAGTGCTTACAATTTAGAATCACCAACTAACCTAACAAGTCTTGGCTTGCCTTGGTCCATACAACAAACAAAGTGCTCTGGTTCAATGATCTACTGCTTGCCGTGCTTTAAACAAGATATTTTCCTCAGATCCACTGGTGTCCTTGGACTTGTGGAGAAGAATAGAGCTGCTGTCTAACTCAAACACTCGTCAAGTTACTCTGATGTGGAAGCCAGTAAGCCATTTTTTGTGTACTTTTAGCACAAATAGTTGGGTGTAATAGTAATCTGGTTTTAGAGAATATACAGTATGTCACCATTACCTTGAATATCCTTCATCCTTAATTACTCATTTATTCTCAGCGTATTGCTGGCACAGCAGCCACAATAAACATACAAGAGTACACAGTTCAGTGGTCACAGGAAGGCCAAACAGAGTCGAAGAACAGCAACGCGAGCCAGGCAGTGGTGTCCATTGGCCCAGGAAAGTGTGACTTCACTGTCCAGGCTGTCCTCTCCTCTGGCACCTCCATCCCTGCCAACATCACCATCCCATCAGCAGTGCACAAAGGTGAACAACTTAGGGTCTCTTAATTTTAAATGCTTACTTTAAAGTAACAGTTTAACGGTTTTTTTCCTGTGATAAAACAAATAGAATATTATAGTAAATTTAATTTAACAAAAAGTGTCATGGCTGTGTGCAGGCAGCCTGAAAAAAGACTCAAGTGTAACCTCTAAAAGGCTGACGTGAACTTTAAACAGCTTTATTGCTGGACAATGAAAAACCTAAAAAAAACAGAGGAGTACAAAATAACTTAGGCAGAAGGAACAGAACGGGCTTTTTAATACTTTTAAGGTTTGTAACAAAAAATGAAAGTAGTCCAGCCCAGAAATAATAAATGCCTGAAGAAGCTTTTCTGTGTGACTCTTAAGATGTTTCTAATTTTGGAGATATTGTGCAAATGGAAGAAAGCAGCCATGCAGTTGTTTAACATGCATATTAAAGAACATATCAGTATTACTGAAGGCCAAGGTACTGCCGTCAAGAGTAAGGACCTGCATACTACGTTTCTAAGTATTTTATGGTAGGGCAACCTCAGTAGCCTCAGTTTTATTTGAATTTAAAAGCAGAAAAACACTTTGCATTTTCAAATATACTCAACCAGGGTCCAAAGTCCTGACTTATTTTGTTTTGTTTTGGGCTTTTTCCCCCAGAAAATCTCCCAGTAAAGATCCATTTAGACAGCATCAGCGAGGGTGGTTTCAATCTGACATGGGAAGAGCAGAGCACTGCCACCTGTGGTTATGTGGTGGAGTGGTGCAGGCTGGGAAATACAGTGCCTTGCACTCTGCAGTGGGAAGTGCCAAGGGGAAATAATGCATTGTTTCTACATGCTAGTAAGTTTTACTGTTGTTTTCATTCGGCAATCATTGTAAATACATTTACTCTTGTTTACCGTCACTGTCATATTTTTATTTTCAGGTCAATTTCGAGCAGGTTACAGGTATACGTTTTATATTTATGGATGCACGGACAATGGACATAGGCTATTGGAGATACAGACTGGTTACTCACAGGAATTCAGTGAGTTTTGTTATTGTGTGTGTGTGTGTGTCTGTTTTATTCATTTATTATGAATAGAAGAGACATTTAAGGCTGAGCGGTGTGTTTTAGCCACTGAAAATTAGAAGTATTTAAAAGAAAATTGTGTTTTTATATCATAATTCTTCTTACAAAGTGCAGTTAAGAATGAATCTAATTTTTTAACAGAGGTTCCGTTTAAATGGTAAGATTCAATGTGTGTAAAAAATGTGTGAAAAATGTAAGAATCCTTAAAACATTAATTCAGAAAAATCCTTTGCTTTAAATAGTACATTGTAGTGTATTTTTATGATTTTTACTGAGTAGTATAAATTTTGATACAGGATATCCTATCTTAATAGGGGCACCTTGTAAACACAAGATAGTCTTTCCTGTTATGCAGTTCTGATACGCAGAGTGGAGTAATTACCATGATGCAATCAGCTGAAGAGCTACAGGTTGAAATAACAAAATACCACATTAGTATAGGTTTTGGAACTCAGGAAAAACTTTGTTTTGAGAAGTTGCATTGTTGCTTTGATGCCCCCTAGCCTGCATATGTTTTAATCAGTTCGGCCTTCCTTCCTCATTACTATCTCCTGTTTCTCAGAATCTGTTCAGCGCCCAAGTCTGGTTGAACCTATTCAGAGTACTTCCTCTTCTTTGACACTGGAGTGGCATTACAATGAAGATGATCCAGCTCAGCCAGCATTCATCATGGGGTACCTGGTTACAGTGCAGGAAGTAGGATCTGTTTTACAGCCAGGTCAGGTTGCAAGAGAGTGTGGAGGAATAAACGAGCACTGTTGATATTCTTCATCTTAATCTCAGTCTGTGGACGTGTTCTAATTATTTACATGATTGAATTTATTTTGTATTTCTGGGCAGTGTCAGATTGACGCTGATTTGAATCAAACTTAGTTAGGATGGTGCCCAGCACAATCCTTTAATGTATTTATCATCCTGTGTACATCTAGATCCATCCAATGTCTCAGTTGCAGATCCCCATGTGAAGTCTGTGACCATAGAGGGTCTGAAGCAGAACACAGAGTATACTTGCTCTGTGAGTGCTCTCACTAAAGAGGGGCCCGGGCTACCAGCCAGCATTACCTTCAGAACCAAAATCAACTGTGAGTTTTAAAATACGCAGGGGGATCCCAGAGATACAGCTACCGAACAGTATTCTTTCCTGGGAGAACCTTTGATCAAAGATGTCAACTTCCAGTGCATAAAGTAATTCATTTCAACTCCTGTTTCCTCCTGTAGACTCTTCTCTTGTACTTAAGGTACTGACTCCCATCGTTTTATTCATGGGCTGCATTGTTCTCCTGTGGTCCCAAGTGAAAATGTGAGTAAGGTCATTTTTAAATAGAGACCCAAGATTAAATCCTGCAGATGATGATATTTTTATGTTTTTAACATCTGTTTCAGTGTGAAGAGTGGGCTGAAGGAGATATTTATTTACCCTGCTGGTATGAACATTAAAACTCCAGAATTGGAAAGCTTCCTGCACGAGGTATGAGCTAATCACTGAGAGAGCAAAAAAAATGCACAAAGAGGAAATATATAGCCTAGGAAAGCAATGATATCTATCCATCTATCTATCTATGTCTGATAGAACAGTGGTCCCCAACCTTTATTGCACCACGGACTGGTTTATGTCCGACAATATTTTCACGGACCAGCCTTTAAGGTGTCGCGGATGAATACAACAAAATAAAACCAGTAACTGTACCAAAAAAAAAAGAAAATGTATTCATAACACACGGGAAAAGACACAGGGAAACTGAGTTAACGATAAAAACAATAAATATTAACCATAAAAAAAACAAACCCCTAAAACCATAAATTTCACACCCGAACCTCAACTCTTGTTGCCCGGTACCAAACGACTCACGGACCGCTACCGGTCCATGGCCCAGAGGTTGGGGACCGCTGTGATAGAAGATTCTTGCTCCCTAGCAGTCCCAGGTCTTTGTCAGATTTTTGTTTTGTTATGCACCAAATGTTTTTCAACTGATGGACTGCAGGCAGGTCACTTCAGCCGGCTGATTCTCCCACTACAAAGCCATGATGTTATAATGGCTGTAGTATGTAGTTTTCCATTGCTTTGCTGAAATATGTAGAGCCTTTCCTGAAAAAGATGTCTGAATGGGTGAAAATGTTGCACCCATACTTGTAGCTGATAATTCCATAGTTAATTCCTCATACCATCAGAGACGCAGGGTTACAAAATGAGTGCAGATAACAAACCGAATGGTCCATCTCCTCTTTAGGTCCACAGAAGACGACAACATTTCTGTGTTGTGTTCACGTTTGGCTTCTTCTTTGCATGGTAGAACTGTAATCTGACAACGATTTTTTGAAGTCTTCCAGGGACCGTGAAGTGGTTACCGTAAATTAAATCATACCTGTTTTAAAGCAATTTCACCTGAGGGCCCAAAGATTACAGCCATCCAAACTTGATTTCATCCATGTGAAAAGGGATTTCTCTAGATTCTTGGTGTCTTTTGATGATAGTATGTATCGGTACTGTAGACAATGAGACAATCATAATTTTAATGGTTATTGAAAACATTATAAACAGATTGGTGAACCTCTGCCCATCTTTGCTTTTGAGAGACACTGCGTCTCTCAGATGCTTTTTTGAGACATGTTGCTACCATCAGTCTAAACCTTTGATTTCCCCCCCACCCACGTGAATAAACCTTGACATCATGGCATTTTATTTTTTATTTTTTTCATTTTATTTACTTCTTTGGAAATGGGTTTGTAACTAAGTTTGTTTTTATATTTGGATCTGTGTCTGTGACTTAAGTTATTATATCTTCTTTGCAGACTGATCAGTGGCTGCAGTCTCAGAAGCCAGAGGATTGCATCAGCTGTGACATCGAGATTTTGAATGGCAGACCCTCTCTAAATGAATTAACCACACCGAGAGATTCTGAGCTTATGAATGAACCATGCTCTCCTAGTTTACAGTCCTCCCTTTCGTCTTCATCACCTTGCATGCTGCTTGAAGCAAATTACTGTCCACAGTTAGCTACTCTGCCCCAGGACAGAGCAGCCTCTCAGCCAGTCACAAGCCTCATAAACAGGAGTTACTTATACACCTTGAAGGAGGGTTACTCTGAGCCACCTAAAGTTGTATTCAGTCAAACCAAATCGAGCTTTGAAGCTTCTGATTGCCCTCTTGAATCATGTGGTGTCGTATATGGTTAAATCTCCAGTGATTCTTTATAAGTAATGAGTCAAATCTGGAGTCAAAGGTTTTATTTCTTCCTGTCCCATATCGTAAATAGTGTAAATACAGAATTTATTTATTAGACATATTGTGAATCAGCTATCTTGTATTCATGCTAAATTTTAAATCCAAAATGATAGTGTAGAGGCTTTATCATTAAAAAAAAATCAATAGTGTGTAACCCAGTCATAAATTACATTTAGTTATAATTACAGAAAATGTGTTCTAAACCCAAACTGTTCCTTTTATGCCTGACTGTTAGGACCTCCAAGCCTGTAAATATATTCATTATCAGTGAGAGCCCCTCGTCATTCTTCTTCTTCTTTGGTGCTACCCCTATAAATACAGTGTACCCCTTGGCCTCTCCCCTTTTCTACAATTCCCCTGTGGGAGAGGTTGGTGTCATTTTTTTCCAGACACTGTACAACACGTATATAATGTATATTTATCCACCCTGATGTTTCTGATTGTTATTTTAGTTAAATTACTGTCATCATTGTGCCTGTCTTGTCAGATCCTGTAAACGTGTAGTGTGTGTGTGCCACATATGTGTTCTAGGCACCTTTAACGCTAACATAAATATGTCGTTCTTGCTAGCTTGGAAGTTGTGGTGGGTTGAGCTAATCCTTTTTCCAACTATTTGCTTTGGGGTGTAGGAGCTGGAGTGGGCAAATGAATGACTTGGAGGTCTTTGTTCTTTTACCTTT
>VUQR01013203.1:0-17819 GCA_015108515.1 Hemichromis elongatus | reverse complement strand
TCAACTATGGAGAATTAAAAAGTCTTTTGCAGAAATATCAGCATATCTGCTTTTTCAGGAAGGATACGTGATACTTTTCCCTGCCCTGTGAAAGGAGAAGCCACCCGCAGACTGCAGCGAGAACTGCCAGCATCTGAGCCAGACAGACGGTCTGTCTCTCTCGTAATGGTCATCTAAATGCAACGCACAGTAATAGCAGGTTTTGTAATAAGGCAAATCGCGCTAACATAATATGCAATGCTAGTTGATTAGTTACCTGCAGTATTAACGGGAGAGGACGTCCAAACGCTACCGCTGCTGCTGGGTTGAGCTTCGCTAGTCCGGAGCGGATCAAAAACACGACATTCATTTAAAGCAGTCGCGTTTTTCGAGCAAATGCTTTTGCATATTCGTAGTGTTTCCTCCCTTTGATGAAATCTCTACGTTGCAAGTATTGCACGTTGCCCTGTCGTCATCCTTTTTCATAAAATATAACCAGACTTTTGAGCGTTTGTACCGCTTAGGCGCCATGTTTCCTACTGGCTAAAAGACGCTACGCAACGTGGTGACGTCATTCGAGGCTACGGGAATCGATAAGGAAATCGTTTGTAAAAATGAAAAACGATTCCAAGGAACTGAAACAGTGGGAACCGGTTCTCAACAAGAACCGGTTTTCGATACCCATCCCTACTTATAGTTATAAGACAGATAAATTGTTCTACAAATATAATTAAAAGACGAAACAGAGGTGTTGCATTGAACTCCACACGCGATCAGGTGATTTTCCATGAGATGAGCCTAGGGCTTAATTGGATTAAATGACGAGGCCTAGAGTCACCCGGGTTCTTTCTAGAGGTGTCCACGTGGCCTTGTTCACAGATTAACTAAGCAGGGAGGGTCATCAGCGTACTTATTTTATTAATCCCACATACACAGGGAGAGTCCTGTTTGTTTTTCCTCGGAAAGGTCATGCATGTAGAAATCATGATCATAAAAAAAAGGTGTGTCTCTAAATAAAGAGATTCTACATACCTCACGGCCATTACTGCTAATCTTCACTGGAATCATCTTTTGAAAAGGTGACTGGAGAACATGTTGCTGCAGTGATATTGTGAATAGGAGGATGTGATATTGCGTCACTTGTTGATGTGAACAAGGGAGTTCTTGTTTGTCAGTGATCTGTCAGTGTTGATTTATTTATAAATTTTATTGAGTTTTGAAAGAAAGTATTCGAACAACCGTCATGTGATCTGCAACGACGTAGCACATGGTACATTTGCTGAATTTTTATTAGCACATTGGTCCTTTATTTTTCTAAGAATCTGTTTTGATTAAATTACAGATTCGATCTCGTATGTTATGTTAAAGCAAAACATCAGGAAAATGAACTAATCATGAACATAGTAAATAACATGTTAAAAAGGGAAAAGAAGCATAAGCTTGTTTAATTCTAATTGCAGACGGACTGTGTGTACAAAGTCTGTATGCAGTCAGCCTTTTGGGCAAATCTGAGTGCAACACCATCATGAAAAAAATGGTCTCTTTGTCTAGATAAGCTCGATTCATGATACCTTCCAGTTTTTGTTTTTTTAGTGGTTTTTGTCTGCGCTGCCTCTTGTCCAGCAGGTAAATCAAGACTGTGTCATCAGATGGGAATGTCTTTCAGTGCTCAAGAAAACTGAAATTACTGCACAATGCAAATCTGGTTTAATATTGGTCAATACTAAAATATCGCTTTTTGGCAAATACAAACATTTATATTACTGATGTGCTTTTAAAAACCCACTCAGGGCAATACCAAAAATGCTTGCCAGCTAATTTCAAAATAATTTCACAAGATAATTGCTGATGTCAAGTTGGGGTTGATTTTTTTTTCTATTCATCTGCTTCATAATTGCAGTTCTTGTATTATTATTTTTGCAGGCCATTGGAAACAGTGCTGTGACAACGTCATGAAGATACAAATGCCGAGCTCCAGGAAATCAGTAGCGGTGAAGCAGGGATCTCTATACCATGAAATAGGTAGCGTAACACGAGCGATGACTGAGTGATACCTGCTTATACCGCAGCCCCAGAGATGGGGTTCAACTAAAACATTAAACGATCTCACCAGTTATTGGGTTTGCCTAACTTGGCCAAGGACAGTCTAATTCTTAAGTGTTTCATTTCCTGGTTAAACAACAACAACAACAAGTAACTGACTTTAATTTCTACATCTGACAGGTTTAATTTTTATCATTAATTGTTTTCTTTAAGTTGACCTTAAAATAGACTTTTATTACTTTGACTCAGTCTGCATAATTGATTAAAGCTACATTTAGTGAATTTTATTGACTGCATGGCATAAGGAGAACATAGCAGTAGCATGATATGGTGTTGCCTGGTTGCACATCCTCCACATCCTGAGCCAAATAAGCATTTAGACTTTTATTTCTACACACCTGATGTATACATTTAGTATGCACTGTTCCTTACCAATGTTTGGTTTGTTGCCAGCTTGCAAGTGAAAAATTTGTCTCTAATATCACTATCGTTGATATTTTTGTTACGACTAGCTAGAGTTGAGGATCTACTCCAGTCTTATCTATTCCTGACGTTGGTTCGCTACTATTTTGTGAAGAGCAGAGGGTTGTCTGAGGTTAAAAAACAATGATGTTGCATAAGAGCGATGCAAAATAAATAAGCTCAGTAGCTCAGCCCAAGCCATATATCACTGGCATATTACACCTACGCTATATTGTCAAAAGTCTTAACTTGTCCGTCGTTACACACACAAGAATACGATTCTTAATCGGTTAAGGTTGAACATAATATCAGTCCACCCTATGACCTTTCTTTGTGCACTGGTGTGCAGTCATGTTGAAACAAGCAGGGGCCATCCCCAAACTGCTCCCACTAAGTTGGGAACCTGAAATTGTCCGAATGTCTTGCTACGCAAAAGCATTAAAAGTTCCTTTCTCTGGAACTAAGAGACCAAGCCTAACTCGTGAAAAACAACCCCACAATATAATCGCCCCTCAGCCAAATTTGACACTTGGCAGGTGAACAGTGCTTGTGTGATCGCATAGTGCTAAGGCCACATGAGCTTGGAGCTCTGTAGAACAGTCTGTAGAGAGTTAGCGACCTCTGCTCACTATGAGCCTGAGCATCTGCTGCCCCCACTTTGCTATTTTACACGATCTACTGCCTTGTGGCTAAGTTGCTGTCTTTCTCAGTCTGTTCCACTTTGTTATATTACCAGTAACGGTTGGCTGTGGAGTATTAACGAGGGAGGAACTTTCACAACTGGACTTGCTAGGATGCACAGGTAGCATCCTGTCATGCAACGCATTCTTTCACGAATGTTTGTGGAAGCAGCATGTATGCCGAGGTGCTTGAGTTTATACACTTGTTGCTGTGTAAGTGATTGGAAAACCTGGATTTAATGGTTTAGACAGATCATATCCTGCTTTATCATCTATTTAACTCTCAAATCTCACTCTATGAAATGATAATACTTTATTGAATACGACTGTGGCCATAAAAGGTGTTAATGGGCTTAAATCAAGGAAGAAGAGAATCATTTACAAATACAAATCTATACATTTACCCCTCTTTGCAACCAGAGGAGTCGCCCTCTACTGGTAATTAGAAAGTGTGCACGTTTGGCTTAATTTTACAGACTTTGTGATTACATCTATTTTATATATACAGACACATAATTTGATGGATCACATGGCTGCCTGATACAGAGGGAGTGGGATCCATTTAAAACTGTCTAATTACTGATGAGACTACAAAACCTGTCTAAACCTGATGAGTTATTTACAGGAATTACAAAGAATTACCACGGAAACACTATTTCCCTGAACCAGAGGGGAAATGTGCTGTAGACTAGGCACTAGGAACACAGTTTTTTTTCTCTTTGTCTGCATACATGCCTGTCTCTCCATAACAACAATTCAGACATTCTTTATCCGTAAAAGCTGGAGTAACACCTTGACAAACAAGTTTGGTTAAATAGCAGGATCTAAAAGACAAATATACCACGGAACAACGACACAAAAGAACAAACTAGATACTGTTGACGTGAATAGCTCCATTATCTCCGGACAAACATGTCAGCCAGACCGAAGGACAGCATGTTATAAATGAAGTGCCTTAAATGTGGGTGTGATTTAATGATAAAAAAAAAAAATTCTTTTTCGAAACAATGTCTCTAACACTAAAATAAGTCACACGGAAAGAAAATAAAAAAATGCTGCCGAGGAAAAGAGTCTTTTAGTTCCTTATAGTTAACTGCTTATCACTTTAAAATGTTTTCAGTAAGAACTTGAGTTGTTTAACCTTCCCGTCGTCTTTAAGATGAATCTGACTGATTTACAAATAGAAAAAACACTCATAAATATTGTGTTTTACATCCAGTTGCCTCGAGGCCTTATGTCATCCTCCACACTGTGCACTTGAACATATAAGCACCTTGTTAATTCTGTGGTGTTCCCGGTCAAAAGTGACTGCCATTGGAAATGAAGAGGAATCCCCCCCGCCCCCACCCTCCCTTTGGCCTCTGACCCCCTGAATGACCACTGAAATGACCCATTGAACGACCCACTGAACTGAATTTAGTGGGGAAAACTATTTCTTATGTTATTGTAACAGCTGTTAAAACTGACCAGTCACTTTTGACCGGGAACACTAAAGTAAGGAGGTGGGGATTTTACAACAAAAAAATTGTGAATGATTTTTTCTTCTATTCCTTTTATTCTTTCCTTTTCTTTCCTCAATATTTTCAGCAACACCCTCCTCGCCCAGAAAGCAAACTGAGGTTCCAGATTTATCTACAGATATTCGCTCTTTGCTCTCTACGTACTACAAGGAAAGGTAGGTTTCTTTTACACCTCTGCATGTATTTGCCAGGATGATTTGCTTTCTCTTTAGTCATATTAAATAGTAAATCCACTCTTAATGCTCACCACCACACGCATAATCACAGCACATCTTACCTGATAACTACAAGCAATGAAACATTACACTTTGCAAATAATATCTGTTATGACAGTGGCAAGTTTTCCGTAGGCAAGGCTCATGACTTAGGTATATTGTGTGGGCCAGATGTGGCTACAATATACCTAAAGTGTCTGACATATGGCCGATATAATGTAGCGCTGTCTTGAAACTCTTTGAGCTGTAACAATAATTACTGTGAAAGGTTTGCTTTGATACTGTTTGTTTTTCATACAGTAAGTTGTCACTGCAAACGGAATCTTACAGTTACAAGTTGCACATTAAGCCTATTTGTGTGTCACATTTATTCTCTGTCATATATAACGCTGCACAAAGTTGTTTAGACTAGGTCACGATTTTCACTTTCTCGCTCATCTGTCTAAAGGATGTTGTTCCAGCTGTACTGTGCTTTGTTTAAATGCAATGCATGAGAAGAAAGTTTGTTCTTGCAAATCTTTCAAACAGGTTTTGGCCTCACTGAAACATTTAAAATAATAACTGAGGCCTGTAGAGCCTGAGATGTAGCTCTTGTGTTCTGAGCATTGCAATCTGACTCTGTGGTCACCCTGTGTGACCTTGTGGTGAATTTGCTGGGATGTCTGCTCCTGGGAAGATTGGCAACCCTCTTGGATTTCTGGAACTCTTTGAGTTGGGAATAAGATATTACTGTAGGAAGAATTAAAGTGAAAGGTGTGATTTTCATACTGTACTGAAGCTTACAGTAAATGTGCACATATACAAATCCAGTGGCATACAGAAGGTCACAATTGTCTCTTTCATGCGCTCATCAAGGTCAGCCAGGCACATGAATTACCAGGAGACACAAAAATGCAGGTCACACTTAAGCAAGATAAATACCTCTTAAAGTCATACAAGCACTCTGTTTTTCAAACACAGCTGATTATTAATCAAAACTTCTTAGCAAACAAAAGTTACAAGTTCAAGTATGCACATAATACACCTTGTCAAAAGCTTGTACTGTGTTCAGGAGTGTGGTGATTTGTGTACAGAGAGAGCCAAGAGATCAGTCAAAAGATGCCTCAGAGAGCCGGTTTTACAGTTTGATAATTGATATATGTGAGATAACAACCAGAGACGATGACTCGACAGGCTTCACAGTGCTGGCTTTGTTTAGTTTTCAGATGCTTCACGTTTGTGGTTCAACAGTGTTTCTTTTAACAGAATTCCACAAATGAGTCAGACTGTTACACCACATGCATAAACATACTTTGCTTAGCTGTGGATTAGAGTACAGTTTTATATATAAAACTACCTGACAGTTTACCAACAGAGAGAATATGAAACAATCTCTTAAAGGCTCAAGACCTTAAAATGGCCAAAGATAAAATCTGCAATTCTGAAATATTCTGCACCCAATGTAGTTGCATAACAGTTAAATCAGTTAAGTTATGTATATATAAGGTAGATGTATTTTTTAAATAACAAAACACAAAAAAAGAAAAAGAAATGTACAACTTTAAAGACATGTACTGCATCATGATCAGAATAATACAAATATACATTTTCGACAATTTGTGTGCAAATTTGCGCATTGCAATGACAATACGCAACAAGTTAACCTTAAAGAACCTGGTGGAAGTAATGCAAATTATAATGGCTTGTTAACCTGACCCCACACTGCACCTCTTTTAAGTTTGATCAGAGTTCGTTCAAAACTTTTCGAGCTATTGTTCTTAAAAACAGAATGGCACGCACGCCAACTATACCAAAGGTGTAACTGTATTGGCGGAAGTAAAAAGAACAAATAAAAAAACAAAAACATACAAAAGGCAAAAAACCCCCCCCCACTTTACATTAGTTAGAAAACATTCAAGAAACTCTCATCCTTGTTACAGTCATCTTCCAAATAACGTGCGCTCATTCTTGTAAGTAAAGCAACCATATCCTCATACCAACAGATCATCAGATTAGAAACACGCAGTTTGGTGGCTTGTGGTTTTGAGGCGCATTTGTTGGAATTACTTTAACTGCTAACAGGGTGTGATGCTTTGTAGATAATAGGAATGCAAACGGGTGAGGGAGAGGGAGGATGACTTTTCATGTCAGTTTATCAGCTGGACTTCTGCATTACCCAATATAGATAATATTTTAAGCCACTGTTTTGTTTTGTTTGATTCTTTGATTCAGTATTTTTTTGTGTTGTCCCCTTTTTTTAACAGTTATTGATCACCCTGCCAAGGATACACCGGGAAAAGAGCGAAATACACTCCTCAGCTGTCCATCATAAATGGTGGTCTTTCATGATCTGGAAGGTCACCAAAATTACTCGACTGTGTTTACTTTTTTCATGCTATTCCTCAATGAATCCAAAATATTTTTTCCAACAACAATCATGTTGTGAGATTGCATTTGAGCTCTAATTTTGATTCCATTCAGTTACATGAAGACGTGCATTTTTTTGGCACGCACTGGGATAAAATCATGTTTCGATAATTTGCGTATCACATGCAGCAACATGTGCATTTATAGTTTTGCCTGCTATTGTTACACAGCACTACATGGTTTAAATTTTACTTGCACTAATGTGGATTAATAATAACATCACGCTATTATAGAACAAAACAGAAGCAGACTGGCATATTTCTTCTGAGTCATAAAACAAATACTCAAGGAAGAAAATCTTTTTACTGTAAATCAAGAGCACTTCTTGGATTGTCTTCAAATAGTTTCAGTGGTGTTATGCTTGCTGTGGCCACACCTCTTGGAAGCGTATAAAACTTTACATTTCCAGTCGACATCCTGTGGAGCCAGAAAAGCCTTTTTGTTATTAATGGAGAAATCAGGTAGGAATCAGACAAGAGTTTCTCAGAAGTAGTCACTGGGTGTGCCTTACTGTTAGAGAGTACGTGTGAGAATGCAGTAAGTGATTAGCACTAATGTAATCTGGTACCTTGAGATAACACCCATGCACAGAATCCTTTGAGGCCTCACGTCACAATTAGGAATTGCTGAAATCTTATCTTATGTTAAATATTTTGTTTTTGATTTGTTTTGTCAAAAAAAGAAACTTGAAAATCCATGGATGATAAAAGTAATTACATTTCATTATTAAAAAATATAATTTTGATTAAGGAGCTTGAGCATACTGGTGGATAACAATTAAAGATAAGACATTATTTTGGTAATGTTAATTTATGGAAAGTGTTACATGAACTTTACACTGGATGGTGGTCTAATCAATTTGTTGAGCTCTGTGTGTTATCATAGAGGACTATTAAACAATTTGTAAATGTAAAGCTAAAAATACACTTTATACGCTTTATTTTAATTTAATTTAAAGTTCCCTGTAAATTATGTATTCAATCACTTAGGATCACATAGGTTTGTAGTAGTTTGTCCTTGATGTCAGTGTGCACGTTTGAGGATGTGAAGCAGACTGCATTCCACCCTTTAAATAGAATGTTTGTAACATGGAAGCACTAAATTACGTTAGGCCTGAGGGTTTCCTGGGCTGGTACTCCTGTCAACAGATTTTCCGTAAGAAAAAAGCTATTTTTGATCGACCCGTCCAGAGTGTACTCTGCCTCTCGCCCTATGACAGCTGGGCTAGGCTCTGACCTTGGATAAGAGGAAGAAAAGGGATAAATGGATATACAACACATGATTACTATCTGACTATTTTAAGACTTTCACTAGTCATACAAAGGGCCCTGGTTAAGCAATACTGTGCTGTGTAGTGACAGTCAAATTCCTGTCTGAACATGTCACGTCTCCCAGGCACCGTTGGCTTTTTTCAAGCTTTTTAAAATGTCAAAAATGCATGTAGGGGAAATAAAAAGCAAAACAAACCCAGGATCAAATTTGATCCACTCGGTATTGTTCCCACTGTTAATGGTTTAAAGCGCTATTCAAAAAAAAAAGAAAGAACCATAATAGATTTTATATGACTTTTGTGATGTTAATTAGCAATTTGCATGCAATAAATGAACATCTAAGTCAAAGTGGGAGTGTCGGTTCTTTTTCAATCTTGCTGTCACACCTTAAAATTCCACATGTTGTGTTCAATCAAAGAATAGTAATTGCATAGATAAAAACAAAAATAACCTGATAGTGAGCTGCTTATGTAACATTCAGACATGACAAATAAAAACAATGATCACTAAAGGATGACTGATGTACCTGCTTTTCATTAAAGTGAATATACGCCTGCTATTCTTCTGCAACTGCGTAAAATGTTGATCAAAAAAAGGAACAAGTAAATCAAAAATTTGAATAGGAAAGTTCAGATATAGCATCATGCTTTAAAACAAGTGAAAAAAGAGGATTAATAGAAATGGTTCACAACAAAGAAAGGATAAAATAGCGTTCACCACGAGCTGAATGTGTCGACATTTAGCTAGTAAGGAAAAATGTTTGTAATGCCAGTAATTCTCCCATTTCTTCCGTCTCACAAAGCGCAAAGTTGCAGTTTTGGCTTACACATCTTCCAAAAATAAAACAGTGTCTCCAGATGGGAAAGATTTACCAAAAGAATTTATTGTTTCAACAAATTCATTTCACAATATAACTAGTGAAAAGAAAACTGGCAACAGGATAATAATACGAAATAGGAAACTTTTACTTCACGTGCTTTAAAAAAAAAGTGACTAAAGAGACTAAAGTGTTAAATGCAATCAACATTTCAGTGAGGAAACACACAAAAATAGTGCAGATTTTCTTTAAATCGAGCTTTGCTTAATGTTTTGAATGATTCTTTGTATTCCTTTTTTATGTTCAGCTGATTCTTACCAATGAAAAAGTATATGCACAACACAGAGCTGTAATATGATACAATATGTACATGAGCGTGAGTCAGCTTTAACATGGTGTTGGGGGGTTTTGGGGCATTGTCTTAACTGGTCTTTACAAGGAGCTTGAGATTATTTTTTTCAGCTTCATGACTTCTTCAGTGGTGAGCTGAAAGAGAGGAGCAGAGCTGGAATTGACCATGAGCATAGCTGAAGGCTCCGGCTCCGTCTGCTGCTTCACTGCCTGGAGGTCAGAGTAGAATTTATAAGAAAAGTCTTGCTGAGTCCTCGGGGGACTAGAGTCGCTTTCCACTTCAATGGGGGATGACTGGGTCTCTCTCTTGTGGGAATCCCAGAAATTGGGTGACTTGGAGTTGTATGACTTATTAATATCCTGCTGATCAATTGAAAAGACATCCTGGTTGACTGCATTTTTCAAAATGCCACCTGAAGGCAAAGGCTTGTAGCTCAAGAATTGGTTATGGCTTTTATTGTTGTGACTGAGGTTTGGCACATTTCTGAATGTTAGATCTTCAGCAGAACTCTGGCATTGGGGATTCGTGTGAAATGTCAGGTTGGTAGGGAAAGTGTTTGCAGGGTGTCCTCCCTGAGTAGGTTGAGAAGCCTTACTTTCATGCATCACTGCTGAGGACTCGCACATTTTGAGCAATTTATGAAACACTGACAGGGGTATTTCAATTTCCATTTTGCCATCCTTCTCTTGAGGGAGACTGGGCAGTATTTGACTAAGATTGAGCCCCATCATTTCTGGAATCACTTTTGTTTCTTCTTTCGACGTGACTGCAAGGTCCGTGTTTGGAGAGCAGGGTTTTTGTGCTCTTGCAGCAGCCTCTGTTCCCAGTGAAAGAGCAGAGTCATATATGGGGCTGCTTGAGGGTGCTGTACCATTGACACCAACGACTTGTTCCTCCTGTGCTTTCATGGTATAAGGAGAGGGTGCGACTCCATCACTTGACTCGCCATCTTGTGTCTCAGAGCCTTCATTTCTCAGGGCCCCAGTATGATGATGGGTGTATAGTGTGGATGGTTTGTTCAAAAACTTTGGGTTCTTGCTGGCTGAAGGTGGAGCAAATGATGAAACAGGGTTGTTGCTGATGTCCCGGGCTGGTGCTTTAACGCTGAGGTTTAGGGGCTCAGCCAGTCCAGATGAGGTCTTGTACCGCTCTGCCAGGTAACGCAAGTGCTCTAATGGTTCCTTCACCCTCTCTGTTGAGTTTAGACAAGGTTGACTGTAAGGGAACTGGGGCTTGGGAGCAGGGGGGTGTTGTGTTGCCAATATTGAGGGGGGCATATGGACGTAGGGGGGCAGAACAGTGTGGCTCGAGTGATAGTAGGGAGGGTAGTGGAGAGACAGAGGGAAGAGATTTCCATGTCGGTCTGTCTGGAGGTTATGTAGGTTCTGCTGAAGAAACACAGACGGTTCATCAGGTATTTGAAGAGTAGCGATGGAGCTACGTATGGAGCTGCTCGATAAACATTGTTGAGTTGCTGCTAGCCTGATAGTTGTTCATTATTTTCGTTATGTCTTTACTTTAACACGCTTTTGGCTCCTGTTACATATTTTCAGTACAATCCACGAGGCTGATAACTTCCTATGCAACCCATTCTTCAAAAAACACAACTTTCCTTTAATGTCATGATTTATTTATTGTGTTTTAAAGATAAAACATTTAACTAACAATGACAGGTTTTCTATATGGCCACAAATTGTTCAATATGGAATCATGTTTTGCGTAATATAATAAATAATATTTCTGTAATTTTAATCAATACAAAGACATGAATCTTTGTTATACATAAAAACAACACCAACCTGATACAGTGGTACGACCAGCCTGCGTTTTGCTGGTCTCTGGCCACCGTCTTCTTCTTCTTTACTGTAGCTGGGAACAAAGTGGAATGGCTTTGGCTGATGATGAGGCAGCATGGACCTCATGGATATGCCTTTCACATGGCATTCATAGGGCAGCAGCAGCCTACACAAATAAAAAATGCATCAGATAAAGACAATATAACTCCCATTCACAGCCAGACACACAGATGGGCATAATTTGAACTTACTTCTCATAGTGTCTGCGGGTGCAGGTTGCTGCACTTGTACTTCGAGGGTTTCCACCAAGTGTATTGTAAACTTGTTTCCACAATTGCTGAGCGGTCACCTGGAACATAACAAAAAAACTTTAATAATATTTGTTTATGCTGGGTGAAACGTAACCAATGTCACATACTTCAGCATATGAATTGGCAATACACATTCTAGACTGACTGCCTGTTAATTAATCATCAGCCGCAACAATGTTTTTCATCTGACTTTGAATGTCATGAAAATGTAAGTAGCATTAGTAGTAGCATAGCCGAAATACTAACTTACTACAACAACAACAACAATAATAATATTAGTAATCATCATCATTCTCATAATATTGAGATTATTAGATTATTACCTGGTGGTAGCCACCCAAGTCATTGACAGTTTTGAACATCACAAATAAATCAACTGAAAAAAAGGAGAGACATACATATGAAGCTGAGAGGACTGGTTTGCTTTAACACATGAAGCAGAATGAAGAAGCTGTAACAAGAAGAACATGTGTCCTTCATAGCATCTTCACAGCATTTAAAGACAATGCATTAATAATGGAAAAATTTTAAAGAAACTGGATTAGATAATTGTAATAATTCATCTTTGTCCAATCAGCTGACAAATAATTTAGCAAATATTTGTATCTAGATTACTTCCTTAAAATTTACCCCAACATTACATCTACACACATTAGCAAAGAAATGCATATTGTTTCTTTTACTTTTGTCACTGATTTATTGTTAGGTTCACCATCAAAACATGTTGTATAGACACATTTCATTTTTTAAAGATTATTAATATTTCTAATGAGAATATTACATCATTATACTTCCTAAAGTGTTTATACACCATTTTTCCCCACATTTAAAAATAGGTATTTAACACGTTCTTAAACTGTGAATCCAAATGTGCTGAAATAAATAATATTTACTTTGTTTGAAGCCCAGATGTGGGATCCTTTCTATCGGTGTATCTCTCTTCTTCATAAAAAGGTAGAGATCTTTGAGAAACTGTTCCTCGGTGATCTCCTCCACCAGTTCTTTGGTTTGCTCCTCTTTGAAATCATTGTGAGCCATGTTTACTTGTACCTGGAAATGCAGTTAACAGGAGAAAATATTTTATGTTGTGACTAAACTTTTGTTACTTGTGCGAAATTTGATAAACACCTCTATGTGAGGATCTTGGGTGACAATGCAACATCATCTTGACTAATGATTCCCACTTACATCCAGATTTCTGATTATACATCAGAGGTAAATTATGTTTGCACTTAACTCAGTAAAATTAAACCTGTCCCCTGATACTTGCTATTTTTGTGCCATTGATACAACATCCCTAAATACTATTATATCGTCGTACTGCTTTTTCTATCTCCATGATTAAACAAAAATGAGCACTGACAACCATACAACAGCTCTATGACAAAGGTGATCAGAGACTGAGAAATACTAAATGAGGAATACATTTAAAAAGATTTTTTAATGATCATAAGTAATTGCAGTTATAGGGTGACTATTTTTTTGTTTTCTATCAGAAATACTGTTACTCACCTGTGTTTCCATTGAGAGAACAAGGATAGGTACGATTATTTCATTGCCTGATGGGAGCAGAGGAAAAAGCTGTCTACTACTACTCTAATATAGTGGTTTGTACTTTTTCAAGCGGATTTCAAACAAACAAAAGTTGCTGCTGCTATGCTGTTGTCGTGTCAGTCATCAACTTATTTCCAGTGTCTGTGTAACAAAGTGCGAAACTAGCAGTGGGGGTGTTTACTCTAACGTCTTCGTGCTGAGATTTCTATCGTCAAACCAGTTCAACTTGCTCTTCAGCATGTGCCCAAAAACCGTGTACGCCTGCCAAATGCCTCACATATTGCTAGAATAATGAGGAAACTAGTGGAAATTAATGTTGACCATATTATAATATATAAAAAGCTCCCTGAACAATAGTACACTGCTCAAAAAAGTTAAAGAAACTAAATAAATAAGTTAAATTAAAAAAAAAAAAGACAAAAAAAGGGCAGGGATGTCACACTCGATATCTTTACTAAACCCGATTAGGTTGTGTGTTAGGATTAAAAAGACGCCACATCTTTGATGGAAATGAAAAATATCCCCAAAAAAAACCCCCAAAACAAATGATGGAGCAGGTCTGTCTAAGACATCACTGGCCTCCTGGACATTCTGAGGTGCAACGTGGCAGCGTCAGATGCACCGAAACATGGTGTCCCAGATGAGTTGTGTTGGATTTAGGCCAGTTGAGTGTGGGGGCTAGTCAGTTGTGTAAATTCCCTTATCCTCATAGTCATGCACTAGGAGGAAACCAGGAACCAATGCCCCAATGAATGGTCTGACAATGGCTTCAAGGATTTCATCTTGAAATCAGGTCTGTGCTTCGCTCGGTGGATATGCCTCATTATCACCATTCCAAAGAGATTAGTAAACCTTTTGTGTACATTAAATTCTGCGGTTTGTTTTGTCTGCTGCTTTTTATTCCAGGTTCAACCAATTAATGTTCAACTCTGTCTGGGTAGAACTATTATGTCAACAATATATTAGACATTTATTGTGTTGAGCTGAACAATGTTATAGACAATATAACTTTCTCCATGGCTTCAACAGACCCTTTCAGGGACACATGTCACATGTGCTCATGGTGAACATGCTCTCATCTGTGAAAAGCACAGGGCACCAGTAGTGGACCTGCTCATTCTGGTATTCTGTGGTAAATGCCAGTCAGATTTTAGGGCCCGGCAGAAGAAGCAGGCTCTCAGGCCACACTTATGAAGTCTGTGGTTGTTTAGTCAGAGAGATTCACACTGCTGTCCTGCTCATCAGATCATTGTGTAGCTCTGACTGAGCTCATCCTGTTCGTTCTTGGATAAAGAAGCAAATGGGTTAAGTACCCTCCATTGTTCTTTTCAGCTCTTTTACAAAACTTGTAATAGCAAATATTGATGTGGCATCTTGAAGGAGTTGGACTACCTGTGCAACCTCTGTAGGGTCCAGGCATCGCTTCATGCTACCAGTAGTGACACTGACCCTAGCCAAATGCAAAACCACTGAAAAAACAGTCTGAAAAGATGAAGAGGGTAACACCATTCTGGCTTTTGGGAACTCTCTTATTGTTGCCCCTCTAGTACATCTTTTGTGAATTGAATTAACTACAAAGCAGCTGAAACTGATTAACAACCCCCTCTGTTACTTAACTGACCAGATTAGTGTTCCAGAAGTTGACCTGACTTGTTGCTGTACTCTGATTAAAAACTCTCCCTTTCATTTTTTTTTTAGTATTCCTACATAGGTGAAGAGCTGAGATTTCTGCAGGCTTTTCAAATACTATTTCAACACAGCATTTTATATTTGGTGTTGTGAAATTTGGCTAAGTAGTCTAAACCGGTTGAGTTGACAAAAAAGAACTCCCTCAGGCCTCTATTTACTCTGTGGGAGCATTAAAGTAAGTGTGAAAATAATAAAATGATCATTAGCAAGTGTTGGATACGATTCAGAATTTGTTTCAATCGAGGAACAATTCTTTCATTCTCATTTTAAAGTTGACAGATGACGAGTATTGAAACTTACCAAATGATAAAAAAACTCCCTAAAATTACCCAGTTATTTACTTTTCAAAATAACCAAAGATGTAGGTGAATGTAAAAAATGAATATTGAGCATTGAACTCAAGGGTGGAGCTTTAAAATCAAATATGTAGCATGAATAACACAAGGGATAACTAATGTCTTCTCAGAATTTATGTGGATTAATACAGCATTATATCATCTGTCTGCAATGACGCTCCCAGTCTTTGTGTGTTGTTCAACGTTGGGGTGTGGCAACTGCCTTTATCAAAACACTGCACTTTTACAAACCACAATATGCAGTGCATATGCAACGATGCAATACTGGAAGAAGGAGTATGGTTGAAAGCTTTAATCATCTTTAGTTCCTTTTCAGAATGTAATGAACCACGGCAGACCCGACGACATATTCACACTTTTAAACATCTTTATTCAAACACGGTCATGGTTGCTGTTAACATCCGGAGCTGCAGCTCTCCCGCTGCCAGCTTCACACACAACCCACAACAACAACACAACACAGGACTCGGTGCAAATAATTAAGGCGGCGGGCATGATTGCGGATGGCGTGCAGGTGCGTCCGCCTTCCCTACACGCCACCGCAGGCCACGCCCGCCACACAGAATATTATTTGTTGAAATTGTGCTTCATAGATTAGGGATTTGTCAACAGTGGACTCTTTCCAGAAACACAAAACAGGCAAACTACAGGTGCATGCATGTATCTAGGAGTTCATGTACATCTGAGGTCCTTTATATATACTCGTAATAATACCACGGCAGACCCGACGATGTTTGCATGCTTTTCAACATCTTCATTTTGCACTCAGTTGCTGTACACACAACTCGTGGCTGCAGCTTTCCAGCTTTCCACACCACATCACCAACAACTACCCACAGACAGGCAGCAAAGCCTTCATGCCAGCGAGGTGTGATTGCAGATGCCATGCAGGTGCGTCCGTTTCTACTGCAGCGGCAGTGACCACTGAAACTAAAGTTAACATTGCAAACGAGGACCTGGAGGTATTTCAAAATGGCGATGAAATAGCAAGACTCACTTCGAAACTTTTAAAGGTATTTCAGTCATGCAGGTGGTTCTGTTGTCAAACCAGACTGGGCCATAATCCTTGCCATAACTGCAACATTATGCCCATCCCAAAGAGATTAATAAACCTTTTGTGTACATAATTTCTGTGATTTGTTTTGTCTGCTGCTTTTTTATTCAGGTTAAATCAATTAATATCCAACTCTGCCTGCGCAGAACTATTCTGCCCACTAGATATTAGACATTTAAAAAATGTTTGCAGAGCTTATAACCACATGAACACTGTACCAAATGCCCAAGACATTATAGTATTACTGACACATGCAGTCATCCACCTGAAACCACAAGAAATATCCAGCCTGTATCACAGTGTAAATCCTACTAATGAATCACAGTTTCTGTTTTCACCTTAACGTGTGAGGTAAACGAATGGAAGACTACAGCCTGATGTAATGTTTTTCAATCAGAGCGCACAGTTTTACATTGCTGTTTGAAAAAGCCTTAAGTGGTCCTGGCACATTTGACCCAGCGTTTGGAGTTTTCCTGTGTTTTGTCATTTTGTATTATGATCTATCTATAAGTTCTCTTTGCTAGTCTTAAGTTTATTTCCATAGAGCCTGGTTATCCTTGTGTTGCCCCTAAGGCATTTCTCTGAATAAATAAGTTCATAAGTTTAAAATAAATAATCCCAAGAATATTTGTCATTAAAAAAGAATGAATACATGTTGTTTAAATGAATAATTCATGATCTACATCCATTTTATTAAAAAGGAAAAGATTGCAAGTGTACTTCCTGTTTCGGGGAAGCACTTCCAGTTTCGGGCAAGCACTTCCGGTGGCTCGGTTTTGAAAGGAAAACAAGCTCCACATGCTAAAGTCAGTATGGGAATGTAATCCGATGCCATCTACTGTGAATTATCAGGCTGGAACGTCGTAAGTTTCTTTATCTGACAGTTTATACTGATAGGTTTGGATATTAATGTATATTCTGCTGAAATGAATGTTTTAGTGAGCTTTATGCACTTTATTGCTGTAAACATGCTTCTGTCTGTTGAGATGGAGTTTATTTTCTGTCATTTCAGTTTTCACCACATGTTCATGGAGACAATTAAACAAGCTGCAACTAAACTCCAGGGTCTTCATTTGTGGTTTAACTCGGTGTCACCAACATCCTCGTTGAAAACACTACAGTGACTTGAAACAGTTTCTATTGTGCATAGAATAAGACACAAAAGATGGTAAAATGTTAATGTTAAGTCATCTTTTGTATTGTGAGATGAGTGGATGAGTGATTAAGTGTAGTTATTAAATGGAAGCCGTCTTTTCGCAGAGGCAAAAAAACAGGTTCAACAGACCTAATTAAATTAGGTGTAGCTGATGATGA